>JARYHS010001921.1:0-21001 GCA_031002005.1 Vandiemenella viatica | reverse complement strand
TAACACTAAGTAACTTATAAACTTGACATGTTAACGACATGTCGACATTGTGTCAGTGTTTGTTGCGGTTGCGAGTGAGTTGTCAGAGTGTACGAGAGCTGAGTCAGGGATGAGCGTGGGAGAGAGCCGTCATCGAAGGCGCGGACGTGGACGCCGCCCGCCGCATTCCACCGGTCGTTCTCACCCCTGCCCCCTTTACCTCTGTGCGACGTCTCAATTTTTCATCCGTCGTTTTCCGCCCCATCTGTTGTTGGTGTTGCCTTGCGGTCGGGCGGGTACAGCGCCGGCCAAGAGTGCGCGCAGCGGCCTCGTCATTAGGCACCCCGGCCCAAGCGGAGCACAGTGAGACTGCAGGTGACTGCTAAGTACCCAGTTCATTAATCACCCTGTCCTCGTAAGCGCTTACTAGTCTCGTATCCACAACAGTTTATAGTTATGCCGGCTGTTTTCCTAACCGGTGTCGTGTAGAACTTTTAAGCGCCCTTAAAATGATATCAAACTATTGGGTAAATCATAAAATACCTCGCTTGGTGGAGAAACTAACAGCTTGGAAACATAAAGTCAGTCGGTAAAGAGTGATCAAAAACATGGAACTGACTAAAGATGTGTCGGAGCACTGCTGTTCAGAGGTCTACTAAATAAGGGAGTGTCCATAAACTACGTGGGTCAGTCTGGGGGGGGGGGTTGGCTGGAAAGCTACGCTGGGCTAAGTGAAGGGGAGGGGTTTCCGGGCCAGCTCATGTAGCTTTCTGTTCATATTATTTGTCACAGTTCAAAAGCGATAAAGAACATACAACAGCATGTAAATATTTATTTCCGCCATTTAATTATCCCCGTATGTAATTTACGATAGTCTGACAAGAGAAAACAGTACAAAATGTCTTCTGGAATGAATAGGGAAAAAAGATAGGTGCTACGTAGGGGGAGGGGAGGGGGGGTAGAAACAAAAGCCGCGCCGGGCTACGTGGGGAGGGGGGGGGGAGTTCACAGGAGGTCAAAATGGAGCTACGTGGTTTATGGACGCTCCCTAACTGTTTTGTTTCAATGTTGTTACAATCCAGTTAGTAACATTTCAGTTCTGTTGATCGTTTATGGTTGTTTGAAGATATTATAATCAACATCTACATCTATGCTTTAGAATTCACAAAATTGTGGGTGGCAGAGGGTGCTTTGCGCCGAAACTAATCTCTACATTGCGCATTCCAATCGGTAAAAGCACGAGAGAAGAAAATAATCATATAATTTCTCCAATCTTGTCTCTGCTGTCATTGCAAGTCAAAACAGCTTGGTGGATGAAATATTTCTTGCACTCATAAATGTAAAGAGTGGTTTACATGTCTACCTGTCTGTCGGACAATCCGAACCCAATCTACGAATCAATTCTGTGACGTTTTCATAAGGACTGTGGCATTCAGTCACGAACGGAGCGGCTCTTCTCTGCACCTTACCAATCAATCCCTTACGATACGGGTCCAAAACTGCACGAAAATAGTTCAAATGTGGACGTATGAGGATTTTGTACGCTATCTCCATCGTATAAGCGTTGTAAATACCTCTGTATCGCAGTATGGAGTCAGCCGTACCAATGACCGTAGTATAATGTTGGATAGGACGAGTTAGAACCCGCCAGTGTGGCTACTCACGGTCACGGGACCTGGGAGGCGCAACAGGACCGGGTTCGAGTCCTGGTCTCCGCGGACCGGCGGTCCTGATTGCGGTTTTTAGGCGATATCTCGCCATCACCTAGGAGAAAGCTGGGGCGGTCCCCAATTACTGCTTCATAAACTACACATTCCATAAACAACGTTACACCTATCATAGAGCACATAAGTTATATAAAAATCGCATACAGATGGCAATTCTTAAACCGAGCGTGGTGGGTGAGTGGTTAACGCTCTGGCCTCTCTTTCGGCACGCCGGTTCGAATCCCCGTCCGGGCATCCAGATTTGCGTTTTCCATGCTTTCCCAAACTCACTCCAGGTCGATTCCGGGATGCTTCCTTCAAAACGCTATGACCGAATTCCTTCCCGTTTCTTGTTTCCAGTCCTTTCCCGCCTCTAAAGGCCTCGACAAGGCGGAAAGCCATAAGCAAAATCAAAACCTCTTGAGATTTCTCGTTCACAATAGATTCCTTCCGGCAAGCGGAAGAGCCACGCCCTTACAAGTTACCGGTGGTGGGTACTCATGACTCTAAGAGGTCTTATCAGTTAATGATTGTAAATGACTGATAAATAATGATTATATGAGTAAGGAATAAATAGCTATGGAGGAAGGGATGTGGATAGTCTATCCACTTAAATATGTCAATTATGCTATCCAGATTTCGGTATTACATGGTTTCCAGAAATCACTCCAGGCGAATTCAGTTTACAGCCGCTTCACATTTACATCCGTTTCAGATCTTTGCAGTTTCACTTTCTGTCTTTTAGTGATATCCCACAATTACCGGTTCAACAATTCGTTTTGTTTCTGAAAGGAAATGGACTCACTATAACAAGAAGTTTAATCCGTATTACAACTCATTGTAAGATCTGCAGTGAAAAGGATTTTTCTTCTATTTTACCAAGTTTTTTACGCAGCTGGTGGCTGATTGTTATGTGTTTAGTACCTAACTGCGTAATTCTAGTTTTATCTAGGCTTTTTTTGTGACCTACACAACCTTTGTCATAGTAAGTGATAGGGATGTTCACTATCCTGCAACCTCAGTGAAACAATAAATGACATCATGACAAAACAAGTCCTTGCAAGAACACACAATCCCGCCACTCAGCATGAACCTTCCCTCCGACACCCTTGCAATGCCGAGTGCTGTGTTATTCAAGTACTGACTGTGTTATTCTGTTTGTTTCAGGTGAGTCTCCAGTGCTTTGGATGCTGGTAATTCGCAGTAAGTTGAAATGTAGTCTTCACGGGTTTTCCGCCGTATGTTGTTGAAATGCGACAACGAGCTTTCGGCGGCTGACTCTGCCGCCATCTTCAGGTAGGATGTTGTGCAGGGAGAACCAGCGCTGCTCATTGTCGCATTTCAACAACATACGGCGGAAAATCCGTGAAGACTACATTTCATCGATACGCCGTGAAAGCCTTCAATCTCACATCGCAGTAAGTTGTCTGCAGCTTTCCGTCAAATTTTCATTTTATTACTCATTTCCTTTATCTTGTTATTCAAACGGAATTTCTTGTACCTGTACACCTACATGTTTATTTTTAACCTTACAAAAGGCTTAATGATTAATTACATGTTTCAGTTTGTTTTTCAAATAGCTGTTGAGATACACCTGGTACCACTGTAAGGGTAATTTTTACTCATCTCTTTATTTTAAAATTAAAGACAACGTGCGACGGCGATATGTATATGAATAGTTAAATCACTGGTAATATTTTAATATTATTGTAATAATGATAATTTCGTCTGGTCGTAATGACCTGGTGACAGGGTTTCTTTGTGTGCGGATTCCGCCCCTGTCTCGACAGCTTTAGCCTTACCCGGTAGTGCTACCTTGTACAGGGGACCTACAGTTTAACGTGGAATCCGAACCACGGAAGCATTCTGGCGTACTTCACATTACACAGCATGCTGTACCAGATGTGAAGGCCTGGTTAAGTGCCTATGAAAATCCCCACCGAGACAGGGATTCGAACCGGGGACCTATAGATTCCCAGTCAGACACCTTAACCACTGAGCCACCAGACCGCTCTATTATTGTAATGAAAGGTATTCGTGAGAAGAAGCCATGAGCCAGTGAAAGGAATTTCTGGGCGTGTGAAGTGAGCGCAAACAAGCCGCTTTCAAATGGACAGCAGGGGTGGTTGACACTGAAGATGATGGACACCAGAACAAAAGACAGGGGCGCGCTATTGTGACCCAGCAAACGATGAAAGAGAACGTGTCTGGAAATAAATTTAGGAGATTAAGAAAACAACGTGCGCTTGTTACGTTGACATCAGGGCACAAAACAGCGACGAGGGAACCAAGATTTTGTGCAATTTAGTTTTTACATTACGTTTTCTATGAAAAATAAATGTTAAAATTGAAAAATTGAAAACGTAGGTCATTTGTAAAATACCATATTATCCCATGATAAATCATATCCCCTTATAAAAAACGCTAAGTTTGGAGAAGGCGCACGTCGTCTATAGCTATTGGCTAGAGAACGGTGACGTGCCAGCCTTCACTCGCCAATCAACAGCCACCACATGACATTCGTTCAATCATCTTGCTTTTCGTTTATTTACAACTAGACGCAGATATTCATGTAAGGTCAGGGCGCTAATGACCAAGTCGTCGACGCGCCCTAAAGCGCCAAAAACAACAACAACAACAACAACAATCATGTAAGGAGAAGGGGATTCAATATTTACGCTATTTTATCTGTATAAGTTATAAGGACTATGTTAAACCATAACCTAAGAATTTTTTTTTGGCAGACGGTAAGAAACAATGAGGTTTATTAAAAACTCGGAGAAACGTGATGCGAAATGTATTAGTCAAATAAATAGTTATCCGTTTTCGAAATTATAGTCTCCGTCAAGTAAAATGCATTTATTTATGTAAAATCCTAACCAAATACTTTGATAATCTAACCAGAGTAACCTATTCATATAACGAAAGATATCTTTAAAAATGACTTATTCGTTTCTCCTTGCTTCCTTCAAAAATGCCATGACCGAATTCCTTCCCGTTCCTTGTACCCACTCCCATCCCGCCTCTAATGACCTCAACGTCGACGAGTCGTAAAGCCAAAAGTAAAAAAAAAAAAAAATAACTAGGCATCTACGAGTATAAACGAAATAACATATTTCTCTCAAACTGCCGACAGAACTGTAATTATATCTTCTTATTCCCCTATAATTATAGTTCTGTCAGCAGTTCTTTCCTTCTTCAACGTCTCCATTAATTCACCTTGCTTTTCCTTTCTTTCCCCTGTCCGTATGTTTCGCTATCCTTTCGTTTCAGCTTCTTTTTCTTGTTTCTAATCATATTTCTGAATTTTTTTGTCCTTAATTTCTTCTTCCGAGATTTTTAGTTGTTGCATGCCTTCTTGGCTTTCTTTCATCGAATTAGTCTTTAATTTACTTGCATTGATGATACTGAAAATGTCATTCGCGAATTTCTCTTCACCTATCCTGCGAAGCGGTCCATAGAACTGTGAGTGTCTTTTCGTATACTTGTCTTTGATGGTGTCTGCATGTTGACTTGAGATCTTTAAAAGTAACATCAGTCATGTTAATTCGTCTTTATACCGATCATGGGGAGGCGATTCTCGCTCTGGTTGCGTTTTCTGCGATGACGTATGTGAATGAGTGGATGATACGGTGGACGTGGTTTAAAAAATACTGTTTTAAGCAACAACATTTAAAACGTTACACACTTGTAAACAGATGGCGACTCTTACTCGTGTTTCATTCTGTATTCAAAAGTTGTAACTTTGATGACACAGAGATCAGTTTTGTAATTGTTGGGCTACGTCATCAAAATTAAGAGAAAATAAAATTAACTTAGATCAGTATCTGTGGATTGCCTTGTTCCTTCTGTAACAGTCGTACCGAGCCAGTTATTGGCAAAGGTGGCTAACAGCTTAACGCAGAATACTTACTTCACATATGCGAAGTAACAATAACGACAGATGAAAACGTGATTTAACAAAATATAAAAATTCAGAGAAAGGCAAAGTATATTTCATGTATAAAGGTAACGTTTCAAAAAAATGATACGATGATCAATAAAATGTAAATAAAATTTTCCTAACGCGCATGGTATTCTGTTACCATAGCAATAGCACGTGAGTTTGCACCTTAATTTTTTACTCTGTTTACTTATGGTTACCATGAATGAACAGGTAGGTGGTTCATTGATCCGTTGGGCGACGCTTCTTGCTTACGTCTTTAGGCATTGTCGAGGTCTTTACTGGTGGGAAAGGTCTGCGGCAAGAAACGAGATTGCACTTCGAAAGAACCATAACGTATTTCGCATCTAGAAATTTCGGGAAACCTATCGGAAACCGAAATCTGGATTTCCTCCCGAACGTCAGTCACACCAGCAGAGATGGACAACAATAAATTGTCAACGCCTGAAGCATACAAGTTATTTTGTGAAGGGCGCACATCATTTTCTAACATCATTCCAAAACGAACATCACACCGCACACAACTTCGCAAATTTTAGACCTTATATACCAAGACATATGAATAATTATAAATGTTTATGAAACTGATACAGCAACCGAATTAGGCTATGAAACAGTGCAAACAATCATTAAAATGAGTTGCATTTATGCAAAGTCACTTACTAATTGTAGCGAATAAGATTGTTTATGCTTACAGCTTTACGCCTTGTCAGTGTGTAGGTAGGTAATGACCATTGATAGAACCATCCTGGCATTCACTTGTAGGATTTTTTTTTTTAAATTGGAAAACCCGAATATGGATGACTGGACGGGAATTCAAACCCGCGTCATCCCGAACGCGAGGCCAGACGGATACCGCTCTGCCACCATGCTCGGTGCGAATGCTATTAATAATGCTGAAGCACTGGGGTTAGAAGTTTTTCGTCAATATTAGATGGAAAGAAATTTTTACAAACCAAGAGCTACAAATGACATCGTGCGCAGTTGGCTACATGTCTAACAAATTTTAATGAAAAAATAATTTAAAATCTTCTAATGATGTGGGGTAAATTGTGCAGAAAATAGTATTATGTAGAAGAACAGTTTTGTGTTTGTTTAATGAGGTTGATATTAGTAGTTGGTGTACTTGTGGTGGAGTGTAGCAGATAGTTTTACGTTTGTTTTATCCAGGTTGGTAGTTGGTGTACTTCTCATGGGGTGTAGCAGGTGGTTTTGAGTTTGTTTTATCGAAGTTGGCACTAGTAGTTGGTGTACTTGTGGTGGAGTACAGCAGGTTGTTTGCAGTTTGTTTTATCACGGTTGGTACTGGTAGTTGGTGTACTGGTTGGTACTGGTGATTGGTGTACTTGTGGTGGAGTACAGCAGGTTGTTTTCAGTTTGGTTTATCCAGGTTGGTACTAGAGGGTGGTGTACTTATGGTCGAGTGCAGCAGGTAGTCGTGAGTTTGTTTTATGCAGGTTGGTACTAGTGGGTGGTGTACTTATGGTGGAGTGCAGCAGGTAGTCGTGAGTTTGTTTTATCGAGGTTGGCACTAGTAGTTGGTGTACTTGTGGTGGAGTGCAGCAGGTTGTTTTCAGTTTGTTTTATCCAGGTTGGAACTAGTGGGTGGTGTACTTACGGTGGAGTACAACAGGTAGTTGTTTGTTTTATCGAGGTTGGCACTAGTAGTTGGTGTACTTGTGGTGGAGTGTAGCAGGTGGTTTTCAGTTTGTTTTATCCAGGTTGGAACTAGTGGGTGGTGTACTTACGGTGGAGTACAGCAGGTAGTTGTTTGTTTTATCGAGGTTGGCACTAGTAGTTGGTGTACTTGTGGTGGAGTGTAGCAGGTGGTTTTCAGTTTGTTTTATCCAGGTTGGAACTAGTGGGTGGTGTACTTACGGTGGAGTACAGCAGGTAGTTGTTTGTTTTATCGAGGTTGGCACTAGTAGTTGGTGTACTTGTGGTGGAGTGTAGCAGGTGGTTTTCAGTTTGTTTTATCCAGGTTGGAACTAGTGGGTGGTGTACTTACGGTGGAGTACAGCAGGTAGTTGTTTGTTTTATCGAGGTTGGCACTAGTAGTTGGTGTACTTGTGGTGGAGTGTAGCAGGTGGTTTTCAGTTTGTTTTATCCAGGTTGGAACTAGTGGGTGGTGTACTTACGGTGGAGTACAGCAGGTAGTTGTTTGTTTTGTCGAGGTTGGCACTAGTAGTTGGTGTACTTGTGGTGGAGTGTAGCAGGTGGTTTTCAGTTTGTTTTATCCAGGTTGGAACTAGTGGGTGGTGTACTTACGGTGGAGTACAGCAGGTAGTTGTTTGTTTTATCGAGGTTGGCACTAGTAGTTGGTGTACTTGTGGTGGAGTGTAGCAGGTAGTTTTGAGTTTGTTTTATTGCAGTTGGCACTAGTGGTTGGTTTACTTACGGTGGAGTGCAGCAGGTGGTTTTGAGTTTGTTTTATCCAGGTTGGTACTAGTGGTTGGTGTACTTACGGTGGAGTGCAGCAGGTGGTTTTGAGTTTGTTTTATCGAGGTTGGTACTAGTGGTTGGTGTACTTACGGTGGAGTGCAGCAGGTAGTTTTGAGTTTGTTTTATCGAGGTTGGTACCAGTGGATGGTGTACTTACGGTGGAGTGCAGCAGGTAGTTTTGAGGATGCAGTGTTAATTACGTGCGGCCGCCGGCAGCGTTGCTGTGGGCGGCGCGCCATAAGTCAGTGTAGCTAGGTAGGTCGAGCCGTAACAAATCAAGAGGCCAGCGAGTGAGCGCGGCTCGTAGATATGTATCGGACCGCCTCACAAACACTGCCACCAGCCCGGCTCCCGCGCCGTACACCACTTCCTCAAGGAACAGTTTCAAGACCTTTGTTTCTGCTATTTCCTTAAAAGACAACGCCAAAGTAAGCAGGCCTCGATAGCGTACTGGCTCCCCCGTACCGAAGGTCGTCCGTTCGCGTCCAGCCCAGAGTATGGGTGTTTAAATGTTGTGTGTGTTGGTGTTGTGTCCGTCCTGTGTTGTCTATATTTAATGAAAACAATGTACTGTAGGAACTAAAAAACTTGAAGCGTCATAATCGCACTTTAGTAAGTAGCCGAAAGTCATTGGGAAGGGGGCTGGGAGGGAACCTCCCAAACGACAGGTTCAAATACAGCAATCTCCCTATGCTTAGTGGAAAACGAGGACCGCTGAAAATTGCCACAAATTTCTACTAGGCCTATATATAGGTATACCCGTTGTCCTGACGGCGGTTTTCCGCTTTCTCCTAGCTGAACGCTGGACGGTAACCAATCTCACAAACAAAAATACACATATCATACAAAACATAAGTTACTCGAATCACAGACAGATGGCTACACTTAAGCTTCCGCCATTGCTCCAGGAACTGACAGTCTCTGTTTGTAGCTAACCAGTGGAAACATTGGACAAATGCCTAATTTCAAGCAGTGATGAGAATCAATGCTTTCGGCGATCGGTAGGATTACAGTGTTGTGCTAATGTAGCCACTGAAAGGCAGATTGCGGGGGAAATTGAAACTAGAGTTCTTACGCGTCAAGAATACTTTGGGGGCGTGAGGTGTTTTTCCGGAATTCCGGACCGCTCCCCCTTTTTTTTTTTTGGAGAGACTTCGTGAGATTTGACGGACTCCTGCCCCCCTACGAATGGACCTCGCAACTTTTTGAGACATTTTTTTTGGTCTCATGCTTCCAAGGGCGGTTATACCCCCCTAAAGTCTGTCTTTACCCCCCTAAAATCGACTTTCGCGTCATTTTTATACTTTTTTTTAATAGTTCTACAAGAATTTCAAAACCTCACGTGAGATTTCCGTTGTTCCCCCCCCCTCCCCATTGGTGATATTTCGTGAGATTCCCCCCCCCCCCCCTATTTCATCTTACGTAATTAATGTACGCCCCCTTTTCGGGATCTCGGACCAGGCAGTACACAAATATTATCTATCCTTAAGTTCATCGTCATCTCCTGATTTGCGTTCAGAACTGCGGAGAGCCAACTAAATGTCACAGCACGGCTGGCCGGTGCGACGGTGGTAGGATTTCAAGTGCTGTTGATTGTGGTCGGTAGACGTGTGTGCTCCGCGACGCGTGCTGTTAGCAGACACCTGTTGTTGGCGCTCGCCCAATATTTGATATCGGAACTGTTTGCTGGGCGCACACAGATAGCCGGCGGCTGTTAGAACAAGCTCCCGCGCCGGCTAACAAACGTTTACACAGCCTAATCGCGCGCACACACTGAACTGGGCCACTTGAACGAGCTGAACAAGGCACTGCTAGCGCAAGCTTTCAGTAGAACAACTACGACAGATTTACGGTTCCCGCAATTGTTCGATATCATTGTAGCAGAACGGTGATAATGATAATACTGTGTCTAAACTCTAGCTTACTGGTGAAAGAATTAAGCAAGGAGCAAAGAAGGGAAAAGATAATCATAACTACAAGCTGACGCTCCATTTCAGGCATTAGGGTGTGGGAAAATTTTCTTTGGTAGAGAAGGGTTTACCAAGAGAAACGATGAATAATTTTCCGAAAACGCTTAAAGAATTTAAAATTAACACTAGTAGAACTCAAAAGTAGTCGGGTACAAGATAAGAGAAAAATTTGTGTGTAGGTAAATTACCACCGGGGCGAGCACTCCATCGCAATTAAATGAATTATTATTATATTACTAGCTGACCCGGCAAACGTTGTTTTGCCTTATAAATAACTTTCAAGTAATTTCTAGTGTAGACAAAAAATAGCTTACTTATTGTAAGTATGTATGTATGTAAGAATGTGTATATTGTATGTATGTAAGAATGTGGTATATGTGTGAAATAGGCATGGAGCGCTGTGAACGATGAGGGAATATAAAAATAACAAAACGTCTACATTTTTTGCCGCTAAAATTGCTCTTTCTGCAAGCCACTCATGATTTATGTACTGTGTGTGTACATCGGGAAATATTTGTTCAATGAGAGTATCTTGCGAATCAGCGATTGTGCAGAAATCGGTCGGTAATTTTACGTATCCACTTTCATCTATAGCAACTTTTCCATCACCGATATCTAAGAGTTGTTTTGAAAATGTTTCATGGGATGGATCTTGAAGCATTTGAACGCGCATATTTACTTTTAGCTGTAATTTTTCAACATTACGCCACAATGGAGATGATTTTAAGCAAGCGTTGATCTCATCAGCGTATGTTGAACGTGGAATGACTGGAAGTGTTTGTCTGAAATCACCTGAAAGGACCAACAGAGTTCCGCCAAATTGTTTGTCGTTGTTTTTAATATCTTTCAGTGTCCTGTTCAACGCCTCAAGCGAATGTTTTTACACCGTTTCAGCACGGTGGCCATGGACGATTGTTTCTTAATGTTGCATACTGCGTCAGGGTTATTCTGAATATTTAGTGGCAGCTTAAATACTGAATGAGCTGTTCTGCCTCCATCCAATAAAGTTGCTGCAATGCCCGATGATGCAACGGCCAATGCGATGCCATTATTTGATCGTATTTCAGCAAGAATTAGCGAAATAACGAATGTTTTGCCAGTTCCACTCGGTGCATCCAAAAAGAATTACTAAAATGGCTATTAAAAAATAAGGGTTGATCGTAGAAGGGTGAAAATTTAGGATTGTATGTATTTTTGTATGTTGTATCATAAAAAAATAAAAAATAAAAATTTTGTCTAAAAAATAAAAAAAATTTTAGGGGTGGACTACCCTTAACATTTAGGGGGATGAAAAATAGATGTTGGCCGATTCTCAGACCTACTCAATATGCTCACAAAATTTCATGAGAATCGGTCAAGCCGTTTCGGAGGAGTATGGGAACGAAAATTGTGACACGAGAATTTTATATATAAGATTATTCGTGACTTCATACAGTGGATCAGTGAAATCCTGTTCTTTCGTCGTGGGTAAGCTAAGTGATTTTTTTAAATTTATTTTTATACGTAATTTCCTCGTTACAGATGTTGTTAATATCCTTACAAAAATATACTGTTAGCAACCATAAATTTTCTCTCAACAATTCGCTTTGTGTTAAATATTCCCACACAACCGTCATCAATCTAACTCCTCTGTTTCGCTACACTACGACCATCTTTCCGTTTTGTTTTCTTTTGGCTGTGGGAGGGGGGGGGGGGGGAGAGAAGTGAGACTTTAATCGTCCGGTTATTTAGGCCATCATCATGTAAGAGTATTGTGGAACTTTTGGTTTTTAGTCTTTGTTATTGTGTATTGCTTTTAGCGTTGGTAAGGATGTATTTTGTACCAGGTCTGTTATATCCTTGACCCTGCGTTCGTCTTCTATTATTTCTTTCCTTAAGTCACCGTATCGTTTAGGTACACCTCAGCAGAAACTGAATAATGTCTTCCATGACATCACAATGTTGGCACATCGGATTATAGGCGATCTTCAAGGATCTTCAGCAGTGCGTGCCCTGATCTCAGTCTGCTTATAACTATTGTCTAGCTTCTGCTTGTTTTTATGAGAGCATGCATGCTATAGTTGGTAGTTCCGTTTCCCTGCTATGGCTTTGTACCAGAGGGTTTTATCCTGTTCGTCCTCTATCCATCTTTCGTTCCATTCCTTCTTCACTATGTGTGTGTCTGTAATCTGTGTAGGGGATGGGTATCTCCTCTATATTAATTTGTCTCTGGGCTATTGCATCGGCCACTTCATTTCCTCTTACACCGACTTGCCCCGGAATAGATTGTTGCTTGACATATCTATCCGGCTTAGAGACGGAGTACAAAATACCTTTAGAAAGATCCGGATAGCATCTAGCACGCGTCACGTTTCTTTGATACTGTTTTGATCAGATGTTAATTTTTTGCTTCGTCCCCATCTAAGGTAATGTGATGTCATACATCAACAATTTTAGACCAGACCCTAATGTAATGGTCGTAATAGGATTTACCATTTTTACTGAAAATATTACACAATAGACTGAGTTACACAGTGTGACGATCGGATGGCACGTATTTCCGAGTAAGTGGCGCATATTACTTGCAAAGTGCTGATCGCTAACTTATAAGTCACCTCCAAAACCACTGTTCGGTTACGTCAATGGGAGGAGACCCGAGACCATCGCAAAAAATATTCACTATGAGCATATAGTTAGTTATAGAATAGTTTACACCGTAGCCGATCTCAACAGCTTTGCTAGCCAGACTTAGTCACCAAACCGAATGTGGAAGGTGAGTGGTAACGCTCGAGCCTCGCATTCGCGAGGACGTGGTTTCGAAATCCCCGTCCGCCCATCCAGATTTTGGCTAATTCCGGGATAGTTCCTTCAAGAAGGCCATGGCTGAATTCCTTCCCATTTCTCGCTCCCAGTCCTTTCCCAGCTCTAATGATCCCGACCTTGACGAGGCGTAAAGCTATGAGCAAAACAAAAAAAGTAATAATAATAAAAAATCAAACTTGGTTCCCTGCATGCCAAGCATGTTCACACCAATACTTATTCCTCACTGATTCAGTTCGTCTTAAGCTGCGTTCTGAAACGCGCTTCGCTGTTAACTTCTTCTTTAATAGTTCCTTTTAGTACCAGAAATAATTCATATATGTATATTTTTCAACGAAAGAAGGCTCAGTTTTTTTCATAAATTCATTTGAATAAGAACGATAACTATTCTAAACCAACATCCCGTCATACAGTCTACATGAGCCCTAGCTTAAACTTCATTTCCAAAAATTGCAGGTTAGTGAATTAGTAATCTCATTTTCCGAAGCGACGTTTTCTTTAAGAAGATTCGAGTTCATCTGTCTGTCTGTTGATAATAACCAACGAGTTGTAACCGAAAATCCAAAGCACAAATACATTTAATGTTATACATGGAACTTTAATCTTTCAATTAATTTTCTTAAATGATAATTAATTTTATAAAGTTATTGCGTTTTAGTATTTATCAGCCCCGTTACAGTTCCCACGACATCTTGTAACGGAGGCGGCACGCCGCACGCTGCAGTGTAGGGATGAGCGCGCGCCACAGTTTAGCCCTCGCTACCTCGCCACCACCTCCCCACCACGTTGCCTAATGTCGTTTGGCACAGAGTACTTTACAGCAACAGAAGGGGTGCGCACCTCTGCTGCAAACCGATGGCAACAGCGCACCACTACACACGCCTGTGATGTTTACCGACACAGAGTGGGTAGCTGCGTCTCGTCCCCGCTAGCAGAGGCGGCTCCGTTCCCATGGCGTGTTGTTGAGTATCCGTCCCGTCCCGTCCCGGGAGGCCTCCGTTAAGAGACGTCGTGGTAACGCAGCTTAAGAAGTAGCGCAGAATTTTGGCATTCCATCCTATCCTCCTCCTATGATCGAATAGTCTGTTATTAGATACTAACTAACTTAGAGTTCATTACAATCAACGTTGCCGTACAGGTAATAGACTGCTGGTGTCGGACTGACTCTCATTAGTTAATTACTAGAGCTTCCAAAGGGATGAGAGAAGATTTTCAGGCCAGTCCTTAAGGTCAGTGGCAATAGGTTAGATCGCGATCGTTGACGAAGAGAAGAAAATATATGAAGATAACGAAGACGTGGCTAGAATATCCACAAGGTTAGTTACTACCCAGACGTCCTTAACGCAACAATAGCGCCCTCTCCTAATTTTTACGGACACACATTATATTCATAGGATGGCATAGTTGATGGGTGTTGAGACAGTAGGCTGCCGCAGTGGTGAAAGCCGTCCTCCCAGGCTGGACCGTGTCCAGTGCACAGTGTATCGGATGACCTGCGACAAACGACAGCTAACAGAGCAGACCGCAGCCTGGAGGGGGATCGGGTGTCGCGGGCCAAACCACACGGCACGCCAGCAGACCTCCTACCGCGCCCTAATCACAGCCTCGCTATCACCGCAAAATAGTCCCTAGTGCCAAGCGACGTGATCCACGTACGGAGGAGCTAAGTCGGACATGTAATATGCTGCACATATGATGAATCAAGTCGCCAGGGAACAATGTCGGGGGTACCTCGTTCCTGACCCGGTTTTGGAGAAAATTTTCGCTAGCATGATCTTGTGGAGCAGTGTACAATAATTGGTGGTGTGTAATATCCTCCGATATCTGTAACGTTTCGAATCGATCTTGGTGGGTGAGCAGTAACTTTCTTGCCTCGCATTCGGGAGGATGCGGGTTCGAATCACCATCCAGCCATCCAGATTTGGGTTTTACCAAATCACTCCAGGCAAATGCTGGGATGGTTCCTTCAAAAGGCCATGGCCGAATTCCTTCTCCTTTTTTGCTCTCCAGTTGTCTTAGCTTCTAATAACCTCGACTAGGCGTAAAGCCAAAAGCAGATAAAAGTAACGTTTCATTTCATAGTCTATACAAGCAAGTAACAAAGCCAAGAGAAATTACGGTGTTTAGTACCCTACAGTTTTCATAACATTTAATTTCATAGTCTGTACAAGCGAGAACTCAAGAGATCCGGAAACCAAGAGATTAGGCGATGTGTTAAATCGTCAGATATTCTTAATGTTTTTTATTTTGCAATCTATTCAGGTAAGCATGCAAAAAATCCGGAGGCTACAAAAAACATTGCAGTTTATGATACGATCTGGATGCACCTGCCAAGTCGACTCTACGGCGGCGCTGCCTACCCATTTTTTCGAAGCGATTCGGGCCATTTTTCCTCCTCAATTTCTTCGGTCTTATTGACGCTACATGGCTCAGATTTCTAGTATCCATAGATATCAGCAATCTTAGCAAACATACTAAAAATTATTTCGTTCTCTTTCTTAGAGTTTGGATGTTATTCCTTTGCAAGATTCACCTATTTTGTTAGACACTCACTCACTGATTGATGTTCATTAGAACTCTAAGGTACTTCCCGTAGCCGTAGAAAGCTGTAATTTGGGACACAGACGTATTTCGTCACTACACAAGCAAGAAACTCGGCTAATTTTAAAAGAATTGTTTTTATAGGATAAGTTTTACACGTTGAAAGTTCGTGCTGTTTGTAGTAAACTAATCTAAACGGAGCAGTGCATAAACTACGAGGCTTGGTCTGGGGGGGGGGGGGTTGGCTGGAAGGCTACGCTGGGCTACGTGGGGGGAGGGGAGGGTTTCCGAGCCAGTCCACGTAGCATTCCATTCACAATATTTGTCTCAGTTAAAATGAGGTACAGAACCACAACATCGTGTAAATATTTATTTCTGTAATTTAATTATCTCCGTATGTAATTTACGATAATCTGACAAGAGAAATCAGTACAAAATATCTTGGGGGGGGGGGGGTTAGGGAAAAAGCAGTTGTCTTTGCCCCCGTCTTGTGTCCTAACAAGGAATACGGGTGAGCTGAGAGCAGAATCGACAAGGCGGCTTTAGGCCTCGTCGACGTCGAGGTCATTAGAGGCGAAAAAGGAAGGAGAAGAAATACGGCCATGGCCTTTTGAAGGAAGCATCCCTGCATTCACCTGGAGCGATTAGAGAAACCATGGAAAACTCAAATCTGGATGGTCGGACGGGGATTGGAACCGGCGTTCTCCCGAATGCGAGGCCAGAGTGTTACCGCTCACCCAGCACTCTCGTTGAGATCACAGGGTCGGCATGGCTTTGTTGGACTTGCGGGGTAAAATAAGTGTATACTGTTGTCACGCTGAGTCTCTTTACGGTTGTGTTTATTTGAAGTTTAAATTATTTGTACTTCTGTTTTATTACTTTATCTTTCGCATTTTTGTGCCGACCCTTCTGATCCATCACGTGATTAATGGTTTTGGGCTAGCTTCTTTCATTATGTTCAGTGTTTCTTTATCTTCCTTTTTTAATGTAGTCCAGTCTCTTTTAACTGTGTTTCTTTCACAAATATTTCTTCTGCCCACATTTGCAGCATCTAAAAATTTCTGCTTCAAGCTCCTTTAACTGTACGTGAAGCTCTGTTCCATACCTGAATCATTGGTAATTATACTAACTTCACGTGGAAATTTATGTGGCTCTCCAGTATGTTTATTGCTACTATGAAGTGTTATTGTGTGCGGTAGTAATTCGTTATATTTTTAACGTCCAGTCTTAATAAGTTTAATCGAGTGTTGTGTGTGAACGGTTAAAGTCTCTGGCCTCGCATTGCGGAGGATACGGAGTCGACTCCTCTTCCGGCCATCGAGATTTGTGTTTTCCGTGGTTCCCCAAATCACTTTAGCCGGATAGCGGGATGGTTCTTTTAGAATGCCGAATTCCTTCGCGTTCCATGCCCGTAGTCCTTTTCGGCCATGACCTCTACGAGGCGTAAAGCCAAAAAAAAAAAAAAAAAAAAAATGTAGTCATTGCGTACTGGTGACAGAAGTGGAAACTTAGAACTATGAATATCACGCGCAATACGTCATACTTATAGCTGCAGGTATACCAGATAATCATAATTCCGTGTGACCTGGTGACAGAGTTTCTGTTGGTTGCGCATTCCCACCCTGTCCTAGCCGTCTTGCCACTTCCCATACTGCCTTGTTTTGAAGTATACGTGTACTTAGTGCTATCAAAATCGGATAAAAACTTTGAGTTTGTATGAAGAACCTTGACATAAATTAAGGTGAGGGAGGAAAGGAGGAGAGGGTTTTAGGTTTTTGTTAATCAAACGTAAAGAATGTTTTCTTTATTTGGTTCAAAGTATAGGTAAGCAAAGTTCCATCAAAATCTGATCAAAACTGTGTTTGTATGGAGAACATTGGATAACAAAAAAATACCAGATGGTTTCCCTAAGACGTCTATGCCTCTTATCAGATGGTTTCCCTCTGACAGCTACGTCTCTTATCAGATGGTTTCCCTAAGATTACGCCTCTTATCAGATGGTTTCCTTAAGACAGCAAACAAATATTCATTTTTATGTATTAGATACAAAAATTATCTATACGTTCATTGCTGTCCAAGCGCAACACGTCATATTTATAGCTACAGATACACTGTTAGCACCAGCATGTTGGTGACGCGAATTCATAAGATTTTCCCCCTCCAAAAAGCGTCCAACGCGCCTAATCAAGATTTCCCTTAAAAAAATCAGTGTGTATATTATATCGGAGCTGTCTTTTGTGTGTTAATTTAAGACAAACAGCTTCAACGTTAATATAACGTTATCGCGTGTCTATCCGAGTTAATGAGCTGTTTACACACGATATTTCGGCTATCGAATGTACCATCGCTGGGGAAGATGGCGACGGTGCATTCGGTCGCCGAAATGTCGTGTGTAAACATTTAAAGAGGTTAATCATCCGAGAGCATTATGTCAACTCTCCGACAAAAGCTTCGTTCTTGAACCTGAACGCTGTTCAGTTTGCACTGGAAGTAGTGACGGGGCAGAAGTAAAGTCTCACACCGTACAGCCTGGAACCGAATAGCCGAAGCTCACAGAGTGCAGCCGCGCCGTGGTCGGTGATTGATGCGGCGTCAGCGGTGATGTCGCAGGATGACTGTCAACGAGCCGGGTGTGCGGAAAGCCCCGTCAGTCGCGAAACGCGTGCGTGGTGTTTGTAGCGGGGTGCGTGGAATGTGATGGAGGCCTTTGTGGGAGTCTGGCGCGGCGGCGTTGCCGGCTCTGAGCCCGCTTCCCCGAATTGGGCGCACAGGTCAAGAAACAGGTAGGATATCCGGCCGCACCGGGCCAGCGATCGACCGGCCCTACCGACACCATTGACGAGTCCTCCAGAGGGAGCACTCATTCAATACTAGCAGATTAAATATAAAAACAGGATCGGATGCAATAGGAGAAGTAAGTGAATTCTGCTACTTGGGAAGCAAAATTACAACCGATGGTCGAAGCAAGAATGATGTTAAAAGCAGTATAGCACTAGCAAAAGGGGCCTTCATGAAAAAGAGAAATCTTTTAGTTTCAAAGATTTATCTAGGAATAAGAAACACTCAGCACAGCACTTTATGGTAGCGAAACATGGACTTTAGGAATACCAGAAATAAATAAAATTGAAGCATTTGAAATGTGGTGCTACAGAAGAATGCTGAAAATTAAGTGGACACATAAAGTACGAAATGAACGAGTTTTGGAAATGATAGATAAGGAAAGAAGTTTGTGGAAGAAGCTTACAGAAAGAAGAGACAGGCTGGTTGCTCATATTTTGAGACGTGCTGCATTGGTTAATTTGCTATTGGCGGGAACAGTCGCAAGGTAAGAACTGTAGAGGAAGACAGAGATTAGAATATATGAAGCAGATAATTGATGACGTGGGTTGAAAGGGATTTGTAGACATGAAGAGGTTGGCACAAGATAGGAAGAGTTGGAGGATTGCATCAAAACAGTCAAAAGACTGGTGACAGCAAAAAAAAAAAACAAAAATTACGCAGAAATCTAGCTGATCTCATTGTTACCTTCTATGAAATTTTGACGTAAAAACGTCTATTCGCTCTTTAAGTATGGTGACAGCCGGACGGACACTATAGTGCTACAAATACCGTCAGATATGAATCGCTCATAACTACGAGACTAGTAATGTGTTACTATAGGTTGCGCCCACAACGGCTAGAGCATGTCTGTACGAGTTAGTCGTGCAGCAGTTGTTTTGTATGTTGACGTCATCGGACTAGTTGTGAGTGCATGTTGGCGATTGTTTGGAATTAGCGTTATGTAAATTGTTCACCTAGGACGTTGATTCAAGTTCCATTGTAAAGAGCTCGCTAAGATCTAATAGGAGCCAAAATGAGATGGTAAAATTATTCGTCGGAATATAATTAAAGATCGACATTAATGAAATTATAAAAAAAAAAAAAAAATGTCGTCCCGTACGAGTAGTAAATATGCTCAGAATTATACAAAACGCACATTAGAAGGAAGTCGCGTCAAAAGGAACGCAAGAAATCTAGAAACAATTGCGAGAACTACGATAATCCAAAAAAAAATTTAACATGTACACACACTAGATTGGTGACATCACAGGCAAAACAAACGAAGCACAATGAGCTCGTACAGACGTGTTGTACCCATAGGTCTTATGCTATACATTCCAACTTATGAATGACAATTCGTGTTATGTAGAAGTAAGTGTGAAAGAAAATTTCCGGTGTAGCCATAAATTGCATAGGGTATTTGATAAACCTAATGTAATGAGCCTGAGAATGCAGCTTCTATGCCCGGAACAGAGTTCCAGGTTTCTCAGGTTGTCGAGGTAGTTCCTTGAAAAGACCATGGCCGAATTCGTGCCTGTTCCTTACCAGGAACTACTCTGATGACTTCGAAATCGACGGCCCGAAAAAGATTGATTAAAACATTTGTAAATAATAATGCACCAGCTGGGAGAAAAATTGCTAAAAAGAATACAAAAAAATGATAGTCCTCAAGGATAATTTATTAAAATTGTGCATAAGGTGCCTGCGAGGAAACAATGCCTGTTGTATATCGACCCATTTTATCTGTCAACGTTTCAAGCAAAAACGGATGTCAACTAAATTACTCCTACACAGGAAGGGAGGGATGAAACCGGGACTTGGCGGCAACTTCTTTTTTTTTTTTTTGTAACAGTTTAACGTCCCTTTTTAACAACGTGGTCTTTAGAGACGGGAAAGGATGGGGGCAAGGAATGGGAGGGAATTCGGCCATGGCCTTTTTGAAGGAAGCATCCCGGCATTCACCTGAGTAGTGTCTATACGCCGGTCGGCGCCATCAAAGGGAACGTTAATTAGCATGCGCATTAACGCTAATTGATTTTAATTGAATTGCGTGGGGTCCTTAATTGATTTTAATTGATTTTAATTGAATTGCGTGGGGTCCTTAATTGATTTTAATTGATTTTAATTGATTTGCGTGGGGGGAGCCCTAATTGATTTTAATTAAGGCTAATTGAATTGCGTGGGGTCCTAATTGAATTAAGGAGGGGAGCCGAGGAACTAGGGGAGTTTAATTGAATTAAGGAGGGGAGCCGCTGCAATCTCACATCTGTAACCTCAGATTGACCTTATTATTTCCTTATGTACAGCGGTCAGCGGACAGTTTTTTCCCCATGGTTTTAATTAATGCTAATTGAATTGCGGGGAGGGGGTCTCACATCTGTAACCTCAGATTGATCTTATTATTTCCTTATGTACAGCGGTCAGCGGACAGTTTTTTCCCCATGTATTCTTATGGAGGATGGAGTGAGCCCACTTTCCCCCCCCCCCCCATGGCGGGGAGCCTTAATTGATTTTAATTAATGCTAATTGAATTGCGGGGAGGGGGTCTCACATCTGTAACCTCAGATTGATCTTATTATTTCCTTATGTACAGCGGTCAGCGGACAGTTTTTCCCCATGTATTCTTATGGACCTGTCTTTGCAGACAGTTTGGAGCGGAGGGGAGCCGAGGAACTAGGGGAGTTTAATTGAATGCGGGTCCGTAATTGAATGCGCCACACCCGAATTATCGCTCCCCTCCGGAAGCCATCAATTATCGCTCCCCTCCGGAAGCCATCAATTATCGCTCCCCACGCAGCTGC
>JARYHS010001920.1:0-15267 GCA_031002005.1 Vandiemenella viatica | reverse complement strand
AACCTGATCAGAAAACGCTGGACTAAGTCAAGAAACATAACAGTCGCAGTGTAAAGACCCTATTTAAAGCACAGCAATTATTATGTTATCCATAAAAACTTTTATATACATTCAGTCAAATTAATAATAATTTAGATTTCTGTTTGGATATTCAGTTCATCTAAAGCTAACTCATGATTATTTGTAATTGAACATTGCAATAATAAACAATTTAGAGTCAGGACAACCTATATATTCTATTTAAAAATAAAAATGTTCAGTGATGATTTTAATTAATAATCAGTAAGAAAGAAAAAAATATATATTTCTTGACACTTGACACCAGGAAGAGAATTAATACAGTTGTGCTATAAATACACAGAAGTAAGCAAAAAATTAAGCTACACAGGAAGCCAAATAGTGTATCAATAACATGTGAAATTACTAGCATGTAGTAAAAACTACCTTTCTACAGTTTTTTTTTAACAATGCAACCATCTATAATCCATTGAATAGTCTTGTGACAAAAATTGTGAAAAATTTAATCTGCTCTACTATTTGAAGTATGATGCTATAAAAGAATTTAAAAGAAATGGAGTAGACAGAAATAAGAAAACTGAATGGCTGATCAAAGTGTTCAAATAGCATCAACAAGTAATAGATTTTCATAACAATATTGCCATTTGGCATCAAAGCTGTGGTCAGGGGCACTCGATGATCAAATTACAGTGAGTTGAATTAGGACTCTGTGTGATACCTATTGGACTCTAAGGGCACCACAGGATAGTGAACTGTGGACCACAACAAGCATTAGTACATTTGAACTGAAGTTTATAGGTGCAAATGTGATAATTAATTGGATTACTGGTACATGGCAAAGAAACAAACTTCTTTCCTTATGGCTTCATGCCTCATCCATGTTGTGGTTATTAGAGACAGGAAAGGGCTGGCATAAGAAATGAGAACGAATTCTACTATGATCATCATCACAATTGATGGGACTGATTGTAGAAACCATGAAAAACTAAAGCTAGATAGCCTGGTTGGAATTCTAACGTACTTCATGTTGAATGCAAGGTGAGAGCATTACCTGCACTCCAAGCATGCTCGGTAAAAAAACAATGGTTTCAATAATTGCCACTGCACTTCTTACTGATACTCAGTTTTACTCAGAATTATTGTCGCACAGTACGTTTACTGTCGCCCTGCAGTGCCAGTATCACCAGACAGGTACAATACCACACCGCCCCACACCAGCCGAGTGGGCATAGAATCTCTGGACATCACTCCCCACCCCCCAAACACACACACAAGCACCCACACTACCAGCCACCTCCCACCACCGCCTCTTCTCTGATAAGTAAACAGCTTATAGAAGCTACCACACTAATGATCTACTTGTAACGACAGATATATCAATTATAATATTCTGATATCAAAAAATAATATGGATCATCTTAATATGAACCACAAATATTCTAAAGCAGCTGGTTTGGATGAAGATTGGCACTGGACTACTGCTTCAACTGTAGCTAAAGGGCATGTGGCAGTTTATACGCCAAATCAAGTCAACACATTCTTGTAGTGATTTTGGCTATTTTTGTACAGTCTGGGACAGCCTTTCGATTATGCTTTGTTCCGGACATGAATACCGCATGGGACAGCATAACTAGTATATGGTACACTAAATTCATGATAAAATAGACCTATCATACCCAGCACTTTACCCAAGACTAAAAGAATGAGCCCGCGCAGAAAGAAACTACGCTCGGAGGCAAAGATTGAAGTTCTACAGTAAAAATAAACACGAATATTACCATTTTATTCATAATAATTATTGAAATAACCAAATCAATTGATTATAGAGACATGATTTTTTCGTAATGTTGATAATCATTGTGCATTTTTTCCCTGGAATAAGCAGTTGACAATTCGATAGCAAACGCAATTATATGGCGAATACCGAAAAGAATATCTAAATTACGCATGGAAAACCAATAAGAGCATTTGAATGGACCTAGTTACACTTTCTAGCGCTGCAGCATTATAGAACTGTGTGTGACAAATACACACAAAGGTTAAGGGTAAGTAGAAATAGCAATTACGAAAGAACTCTAATGGTAAACTAAGTCACGGAACATAAATAAACTATTTCTAGAAAATTAAATGGTTCGGAATTTTAACGCCTTAATTTTGTTTTCAGCATACCATATTCAGAAGGTAAGCTTAACTTTAACGCAGTAGCAACAGTTTTAGTAGTAATAATATTAATTAAGAACAGCAAGTAAGTAAAAAAAAAGTGTGCAATGTGAATTAGTGGTTCCACATTTTAAATCTGGAAGATGGAAGTAGGAAAACTTTGATATCTTTCTTTGTTTCTAACTAAAACTGATACTAATATAAAATTTTCTGCCAAACATTACTTCCTGCCTTCCAAGCCCAATGTGTTATAGGTAACATTGTTGTCTGGTATTCGGGAGGACGCGAATTCAAACCCTGTCGGGCATAAAATTTCAGTGTTCCATGCATTTCGTAAATTTCTCCAGTTGAGAACTGAAAAAGTTCCTTCAAAATGCCGTGGCTGAAATTCTAACCCGATCCTAGTTTCCAATACTATCAGGATTCATATCACATTGGCGTCGAAGATATGAAGAAGAAGAAAAAAAAGAACGTGGTGGGTATGTGGTAACACTCTGATCCGGCTTCTGGAAGGTCGCAGGTTCGAGTCCCAATCTGGCCATCCAGGTAAGTGTTTTAGTTGGTTTCCCGAAATCACTCCAGGCGAAAGTAGGTATTGTTGCTTCAGAAGGCCATGGCCAATTCCTCCCGATTACTTGCCCCCAGTCCTATACTGCCTCTAATGACCTCATTGAGATTTAAAGCTAGAAGCAAAGAATAATTTCTCAAATAAAAATAATTACTTCGATGTGGTGTGTTATGGACCTTTTCCTTGTTGGATTTATCTTATTCAACGGCCAAACATGACAGCGAAGGGACCAGAGTGCTATTTCCACATGTGGAGAGTCACTAGTTCGGTGTTGTTTTAGGGCTAGTCGACGCAGAAATCATTAGAGAGGAAAATGGAGGGGGGGCCTGTTCAGGAAGGAATTCAGCCAAGGCCATTTCACGGAATCATCCCAGCACTCATGGAGTGATTTCGATTGATCATGCGATATCAAAATACGATGAATGCACGAATGGGATGGCTTGAGCATTACCGGGACTCTTGGTCACTGGTGTGATTCTGGCCAGGGGCACGGGTGTTAAAGTAAGTGGTGTTGTATGTCTTATGTCATCTTTCAACTGTATGAGCGAAAAGCATTTGCAAATACATCAGTACACGGAATAATCACACAAAACGGCTTAACTGGATGAATGGTTATCGGGAGGAATGCCATTAAAATTTAAAAAATATTTTATTGAACCAAAAGGCAATTGACCACCTTCAAAAATATAAATTTGGAAAATAGGCGGACTGTAGTGAAGCTATTTAGTGCACACGAGAGGGGTATTAAATTTCAGTTGAGTGTATAGGATTTAATCTCGTTAACATTATGCGTGGTTTTTTTTGTAAGAAGAAAATCTTCCTGCTGGCTCAGTTCAGATGCATGGAGGAAGTAACCGATCTGACAAACGTTTCAAGGAAGAGTTTATTTACCAGTGGCTCTGAGGAAGTGAAGAATATTTGTTCAGTAGAGTTAGCTCTAATAAGATTTGTGAATATGACAATCCGTACTCGAAATATGCCCATTTTGGAATTACGAGCACTTACAAATACAGTGACAGCCATTTCCCGAAAGTAATAGAAACAACTTCATGTAACATATTATTAAAGTTATTTGATTATAGTTAGAAGACCGATGAAAATGTTGAAAAATAACATTGAACTAATATGTATTTAGTCATTAAAAATTTCTGAAAATTACTTCTAGTGGATTTTGACTTCAGCATACCCTCATTGCATCTTGTAATGTTCTTCTTGCACTATTTGATTACAAAATGAATAATCAATATTCCATAATAATGGAGCTAATTAAAAAAATATGGAAGTGCATGTTATTGAAAATTGACTTGCCTCCATCTGCTGATCTAAATATTTTAAGAGCTTCGGTGTCTTTGACCATTTAACCTGCCGACTATTGTGTCAGCCTTGGTTGAGATAATGTGGCACTCTATTGTAAAGTCAACACAAAACGAACACTACACTCATTCAAAAGCAACCATATGTGATGAAGACTAGAATCGGTGACCTTTATTATTATTATTATTACTCCGCTATTCACTAAAAGTTTGTGGCGGAGGGTATATTGCACCTATCCGAAAGGTTAATGGTTTGAAGGGATATACGGGATATGGCAGGAGGCATTTACAATGCGATGACAGTGTTCTAGCCCTACACTGCTAGCTCCAGCTTAAGTATCATGGTCGGGACTCTAAGCGAAGGAATTTGTGAATTTGTGAATGTGTCTGCGGTCGTGGTTTGCTAATACGGAAGACAATTCCGTAGGCCCACCGAACAAGTAAATTATCAGACATTTCAGGCATGCGATTTTCCTCATCCTCGTTCAACTAACCTGTTTATATTGCTACCTGGGGCTGTTGTCTCACACAGTTAACAGACGAAATAATTACACAGGAGTAGAACCATATATCCTCGAGGAACCAGTGTTTTCTGAAAATTTTTAAATTTGTTTCCAGGTTGACTTCTCGACTTCGAGGTCATTGGAGATGGGAATATGGGTTTTTTGATGGAACTAGCCTGACGTTCGCTTGGAATGAGTTGGAAAAACAGTAGAAAATCAAAAACTGTATGGCCAGAATGAGATTTGAACCCGCATCCTCCCGAATGCGAGGCCAGAACATTGTTGCTCGTCCACAACGCTAAGTTTTTTTAATTGACCGTAACATGTAGATATATAGGAAAAATAATTACAGACTGACTCGGCCATGAATCTTTTTTAATGTATCTATTTTTGCAGCCTGGTAGCAGACGCACAAATATTTGATCTGATGAAGATGTCATATCTTAATCAAATCGTTTCTCATGAACCCAGTGTCAACCATAATACACCCACTTTTATAACCACATATGTAACCTTTCAATTAGTTTTTCGAAGATAACATCATTTTCCTTCTACAAATGAAGCTTATTCCAGTTTGAAAAGCAATCATCCTTTTCCTTCAGAAGGCAGGCATAAGAATTTTAAAAGCTCCACTGCATATGGAATTAGCCAACGTCACTAACTGTAAGACTGACAGCGGTCTTTTTCCAATACCATTCTTGCTGAAAACAAAATTAAAGTGTTAACATTCCGAACCATTTAATTTCTAGAAATAGTTTCTTTAAATTTCGTGTTTTAGTTTAGAGTTCTTTTGTAAATGCTCTTTCTACTTACCCTTAGCCTTTGTGTGTATTTGTCACACACAGTTCTATAACGCTGCAGAGCTAGAAAGTGTAACTAAGTCCATTCAAACTCTCTTATTGGTTTTCCGTGCGTAATTTAGCGATTCTTTTCGGTATTTGGCATATAATTGTGTTTGCTAACGAATTGTCAACTGTTTATTCGAGGAAAAAATGCTCAATGATTATCAATATTACGAAAAAAATCATCTCTCTATAATCAACTGATTTGGTTATTTCAATAATTATTATAACTAAAATGGTGATATTCATGTTTATTTTTACAGTAGAACTCTGATCTTTGCCTCCAATCGTCTGCGAGTTTCTTGCTGTGCGGGCTCATTTTTTTAGTCTTGGGTAAAGTGCTGGGTAAGAGAGGTCTATTCTATCATGAATTTAGTGTACCACTTACCAATTATACTGTCCCATGCGGTATTTGTGTCTAGAATGAAGCATAATCGAAAGGCGAGGGGTCTCACGAATTCTGTCCCCGACTGTACTTCAATTTCTTCATTTAGCAACATGATCCATTCCTCATTTTTCTATTACAAGATATCAGCAATTGTATCAAACACATTAAGTTTTGCCTCTAGTTCATAGTTCATACTCAAATGCAAATTTCACAAATGTATCACTCAGTTGCACACTAATGATCATTAGAACTCTGAAGTATTTTCTGTGGTGGTAGAATGCTGTAAATTGATACACTGATAAACTATAACAAAAGTCTAAAACTTGTAAATTTCTGTGAATCTACACCAAATGTGAAATCACATTCTAGCTTAATATCTTTACATGCCTTAGATTTTCATTATAAATTGAGCTTAGTAAGGTGAACTAATCTGTTAAATTTTACTTTCATTCTCTCCTTACTTTGTAAGTCAGCGAAATACAAAAATTTTAAACTAACACTACATCAAAATAATTCCTGTATGCTTCTCGTAGAGCTAGAAACAGATAACTTGGCACACGTATATGGTTTCATCCCCAAATAATATAAAAAGTAAATAATTGCTGTATTTCCCTCTATTTATTCAATGCCATATCAAACATGAAATGATTTAGTGCATTGCTTTTGGTTTGATCAAATTTCTGTTACGCATAGAGATCAGCAAGCTTAATTACCAGAATAAATTTTCTATACTTTCTACACTTACTTTGGAAGCTAATCTCAGTTAATTTAAGATTGCAGTTAAATCCATGGAAAGCAGCATCACTCAGCCAAGATGCAAACCCATTGTTTACAAGGTTCATGTGCTTTGTTGGTACGAGGACACATATGTATTGAATTCCGAAACCTCCCCCAAATTTTCAAATCAAACTGTTACATTTGGGTAACAACTCAAAATAACTTATAAAAATAAATCAAATCAAACAAAAATAATTCTTATAAAAATAGGGCCAAGTCTTGAGGTAGTTTTGTGATAAAAGTTATGAGATCTTGTTCTGAACCCAGTTTATTCTCTGCAGTGTGTATTAACTATGATTTATATAACAGAATCATTTCACTCAGTGTTATGGAATGTTTATTTAAAATACATTAAAAAATTGGTGATTTGCCATTATATATGATATACTTTAGAAAAACTAAATTATAAAACTTCTACATGTATAAAAATGTTAATATGACACAGCATACATATGAATTATATGTTCATACTGTAGTCATAACCTCTGGGCAATACAAATCATGTTATGGGAGCTACTTTTATTCCTAACAGAAAGAGGTGACAGCAAACTTTTAGCTCTGTAAATCTGGAGCTACTTGGCCAAGGGTGGATGATCCTGAGAGAAAAGCCATGATCCTCCAGAATAGGGTTTAATAAAGGGCAGGTTTCTGTTCTACATTTAAGATTGTGGAAAGTCTTGTTCAGATTTTAAAGTAACGTAAATTTCTCCAACAGCAGCTTACTGTTTAATTACAAGGAAACACCTTACCTATCAGGAACAGGCTCAATTTCTGAATTCTCTTGTTCAGTATCTTCCAGCATATTCTAAAAAAAAAAAAGGAATTAATGTGAAATACATTACAATATATACATAAACTAGGGATATAACATAAGGGAAGGATAATCAAAAATATTCAGGCAGGAAGTGTAACCACAGTAAAAATATTGAGAGTTCTTTTTAAAAAAGTTACTGATCCTTTTATCTGGTGACATCAAACCAAACATAAATACAAGCAAACAACATCAAATATTCAAGTCTCAAACATCTCTGTCAAATAAAACTTTAATTAGGCTCAGAATATCATCTAATAATACTGGTCTAACAAAAGGAAAATAATTCCATAAAGGCTTACAAAGAAAGCTCTTACTGATTGCTCACGTAGCCTTTCTGATTTATAATAGGCAATGCAAAATTATCATATGTATTAGATGAATGAATTCTTTATCCCAAATAATACAGGTTAATTTATTGTTAGTGCTTCATAACATGCACAAAATGTGATTATTAGAACTAGGACAGAACTGTCATTATAGAATAAAGCAATTGGTAAGAGCATTTATGAAGAAATGATATTACATTCATCTGAAGTAATTTTGAGGAACAATGGAAAACCCAAATCTGGACAGGGCCTAGCATAGACAGACTGCCTGAACATTAGTGCTTGCTCAGTATGCTCATACAATTATTTGTAAATTTATATAGCAAATGCATCATAGCTTATCTGGATGAAATGGAACCAAAGAGCATTTGCCCCCCCCCCCCCCTGATTTAATGCTTATTGATACCAATGGAACAGAGAAAGAATT
Organism: Vandiemenella viatica; assembly: GCA_031002005.1. Lineage (NCBI taxonomy): Eukaryota > Metazoa > Arthropoda > Insecta > Orthoptera > Morabidae > Vandiemenella > Vandiemenella viatica. Next base: position 7,131 of record JARYHS010001920.1, on the reverse strand, counting down.
ATGCACAGTGAATGGGAAAGAACTCAGCCATGCATATCTGAAGGAATCAGCACGAGATTAACCTGAAGTAATTTTTAGAAACCACTGAAAACTGTAATCTCCATGGCCTGGCCAAGATCAGACCATGATTCAAACACACATCCTACCACATGACAGGCCCAAGAGTTCCTTCATTCAGGCAAGGCAAGCATCCTCAGAGGAATAGGTCCATTCTGGTGATTATAAAACATTCAGTCTGCAGCAGGAATCAAAAACAAAAACCACAATTTTAAAAAAGGGCAAACTACTACTAATCTGCTATTCAAAATAAATGTATGAATCATTAAAAACTAGGTTTCACCTGAGAAAGGCAACTAGCATCAACATGAAACATATTTTTTTAAAAAAGTATTTATATTTAATAGGGGACAATCTTACAGTGTTTCTATACAACAGCCAACACTGCAACCCCTTATGATGCACAAATTAGATGTCAAAGAATAAAACTAAGTGGTTGTTAATATGATTCCCTAAAATTACTATGGCGCAGTTTCCTTATATTTTTATATTAAAGAAAAATGTATTGTGTCTACACAAATAAATGCAACATGCTAAGCTCTTCACCACATTTATGAAACAACTCACAAATAGACTTCACTGACAGGTTTCCTATTGGCCTCATGAAGAATACTTCCATTAAATCAACAATAACAGTTAAATATATTCAATCAGATAATGTAAGTACTTGAATTTTAATTTCTTTGTAACACACTTAGCATTTGTCTTGTCAAAGAGATGTTTCCACATTATATGATGAAGCATTAAACATGTCATAGAAGTGAAGGAACCTGTTGGTTAAGAAAAGATATAGAAAAGACTGTAACTGCTAGAGGAAGTGGGGATACCCAACAAGGTTTCTCCGGTGCAAGAACTATGGAAATTGTGACCTTGACTAAAATACAAGGAGCAATGTTGAAGCAGAGCATCAAATAGGGTTCTATAAAAGTGGAAATAGAGCTGTTCATGACCAGCACCTAACTAAATCTACCAAATTCTCACTGACGATTAACTATTCAACAAGGGAAAAATGTTTCAGAGATTAAATAAATTAATAAACAGTAGACAACAAAGAGTATTTTCAATTACAAATATTTAAGGCAAAAGCAGAGAAAGGCTTGGAATATTAAAAAAAAAAAATTAGCAGGTATGTGCTACTACCAGTATGTATATATGCCAGTTTCCAGTGGCAGAGCTCAGGTAGAGTGAAGCCCATAGCAATTACTCTGGTATCCAACTACAAAGCAGTTACTGAGAATGCAAATCAACATACAAGTTTTAACAGAAATCATTCAAAGATAATATCAGCCTTGTGTTCACTGTGCTGGACAGTTAATAGTGGTGAGGATAATGCAACTATTTAGATAATGCAGACTGAATGGGCTGGTATATAGCACAAATTATGCAATGCAAAGAGACGCCCCCTTTCACTTCAATCAGTTACCAGCCTTTCAATTTTTTAATTAATGAGGTATTGATATCTCAGAATGTCAGAAATTGGATTTATTTGCCTGTACAAGTTAACTTAAGGGGAACAAGCTGAAGTCAAACTATATGGTAAAATACTCATATTAATATGAAGGAATTAAATAAAAAAACTGGTTTTAAAAGAAAGTAAGTAACTATAGTTATATTGGAAATAGATTGGCAATGAACATTATTAAGAATATGCAATTAGAAACAATGTGAGGCTAAAGGCAGACAATGATATTTTATAGAAAATTCCACAGGTATTAACAAGTATTTTATTAACGCTTTCCTACCGGCTATTGGAAAAAAAGGGAAATTTATAATTTCAATTATATATTTGTATAAAGGTACTTGAAATTAAACACACATATTTTTTTCAAATTTTTTTTGGAACTCTAAGTGCTAATTACTAAGCCGGTACTTATAAGTACCGTCAGGGACTTTGTGTATCACAGGATATACAGCAATAGCAATTGAAATCAATTATGTTCATATTGGTATGAAATGTTTGCCACATGATATTTAAAAAAAAAAAAAAAAAAAAAAAAAAAAAAAAAACTTTTTGCTCATTCAGACACAAAAGACAATTGCAGTGGAACATTTGGAATGATGTTTTGACTGTATTTTCTTCATTCTACATACTTCACATCTTCATCTCTTTTTACAATTTAGGGACAGTGTATACCTCTGTTTCCCAATTCTTACATCTCTCATTTTGGAATTGTATGACTTGTGTTGTTTGAATGGATGAGGGATTGGTGAAATATATATAGATGACCTTTTCTTCTTACCGATATCCTTCATAGTCATCATACCTTGTGCAAAGGCTCTTCTAAAATTTTTTACAGATTTCTTTTCAAATATCGGACCAATTATGTTATAGGCATTGGCAAATACAACATCCAGAATTCCCCAAAACAATCTTTACCATGATTTCGGTAATCTTCTGTCAGCATTGCACAAAGTCAGCAGCTGATCAGCAGTATCAACCCCACACATGAAGGTATTGTAGTCCTTGACGACTCGTGACCATGAAATTGTCGACTTGAATCCATCTTTTTCTTTGCATATAACTAGTGGTGTAACAACAGAGTGGCAGGATGGGCAAAATGCTATGGGACCTACTGCCGGAGGTGGCCCCCGATGACCGGCCAGAGAGGCCCTATGGTCCAAAATCCACCAGGTCACCAATCCAACCCGAGAGAGGGCCCATCAGTTGAAGTTGCCATTGACCCCAACCAGTGTAGTGGAGTTTCACCACTGCCATGAAAATTTGATACTAAATGTGTGACCTTTTTATCCTTCCATTTCCAGTAGCAAATACCTAGGTTTGTAAATTCATTGTCACAATCTCCTCTTTTTAGTTTTCCATCAGCAGATTGTTAGAAAGTCCCTTGCAGTAGGGTCTGATTCTCCCACAAACAAAAGTTGTTTCAGTTTTTTAATAATGAAACTGATGAAAAATAATGATAATACTAGATAACATCATCATTGCTCCATTTTTTTCAGTCAATTCTAAGACCACTCTTTGACCTAATGAGTAATCTGAGAACATTCCAGTCATTTCTTCATTTTTCCCTTGATAAATTATAAACTTCTAAGAAAAGAGCTGATAAATTATAAACTTCTAAGAGAAGAGCTTCAATCAGAGCATATTTCATAAAAATATCCATTTGAAAATATCTAAAACAATGATAAAACCAATTGCATACTTGCTAAATCTATTCACCAATAATCTGTATAAAACTACCCAGAACTCCCTGACGGTACTTATAAGTCCACGTTGGTTTTTCTAGATTATTTAGTAAAGAAACTAGAAAAATATATTTTATAGGTAAAAAATATATGGTTAAATGTTCAAACTAAAATAGTAATAACAGAAATTGACACTTACCAACTAAATTATAATTGAAAAATTCATTGTAATGTTCCACTTGTTACTTTGGTCAGTATGCTGTCAAGCCCCAACTTAGAAAATTAATTTCTCGGAAATTTCAAGCAGAATTTAAAAATAAATGTTGTCATTGTCCGAGTTAATCATACAACAATACATCAACAGGCTTAACAATGCTGTGGACACTGGTATTGTCGAATTATATGGTGGTAAATACAGTGGTACTTATAAGTACCATCAGGGAGGAAAGGGTTAAGCAGCAGAGAATATTGCTGGCTCAATGGAATGGCTTCCAAGACATGTTAACATTCATATCACTCGCAATCAGCAAAGAAAACTCTACTCGGGAGGAAAAAACGACAAGAAAATCATATAGATGAGGCTAACTCCATTTTTGTACCAACACCATAAAAGTAAATATGGATCTCTATGTTTAACACATACATTACAGTCAATGGCCTATCAAGAGTAAACTTAATCTTTAGTGTAAATAGTGATATGCCCATCATGTCAGATTGGTGTAATCTTCACAAGTTCATAGTGAGATGTTATAATACAAACTCAGCAATTTAACAACAGGGCATGTCATAATATCGTTGTGTTTTCATTATGCATATGCAAATACAATGTCCTGTTAAGCAGTACACAGCACTGTAAGGAGAAAATCAGTGATTTTTACAAAAAAAGAAATAAAGATAGTTGAAGTTAATATTATCTATGAGCCATTCAGAGACTGATAAGAATACTTAGTTTGAACTCAGAACTGTTTATTCCTACCAGCTATTAATTAGCAAGACATACCCATGTCTCAAAGCACCAACAACGACACTAACGTGAGCCGACAAAACTTGATGTAAATCACCAATGAAGCTGCAAGTGGTGAAACAACTTGTTCTCATCATGAAACAGAATCTATCATTAAATCTTAACCTTGGTTTATGGTTCTGTGTCAATTGCAGTAAGGAATAGCACATTACTTGTTACAATCCACCCACACAACAGAAAATAACTTCTATATTACATACTTGCATACATTTTAACAGAAATATATGAGCACCAGTAATAATTTTTTATCTTACCATCTTCAGTTATTACAAGCAGCTAACTAAAGAGCAGAAATTTTACAGGACAACCACAACTATGTTATTTGGAGCAAAATACAAGTCAGTGCTTTGAAACATATGAACAATACTTCACTGAAAAACACACCCCTAACTAATGCAACACATGTGAATAATTTATCAGTAGACTTGTGCAGGAAAATTCTGTTAGCAGCATGTGGATACTAACAAATGTGAAATCTATATGTGCAGCTCAGACTAAAGAGTGAAACTTTTCTATTTTCTGCCAATTATATACAAAAATAGTTTCAATCAGTCACAGTCCGTTGACTGGTAAGCATAAGAGGGTTTTATCTAACAAGCAATACCGCTCGCTTCGCGCTGTTAACGTGTCGTCATAGTGACGTCACGTTCACGTACAGTCAATTTTGTGTGTATTGTGCCCTCGCTACGCTCGGTCACAATAATTTAAAACTGTACAATATCAACATAAACTGATATCCCGAAGGTGGATCAGATGCAGGCGGCCGCTGGTAAGCGGCCGCAGATGTCCGATAACACAACCAGATGTCCAGTGTTTGATGTGTTATAGGACGTCTGCGGCCGCTTAGTCACAAAAATTGACTGTACGTGAACGTGACGTCACTATGACGACACGTTAACAGCGCGAAGCGAGCGGTATTGCCTGTTAGATAATACCCTAACGGGTTTCTCAGAACTTCGCAACTTTTTCAGATAATCACTAAACATAAACAAAACACTGATAGCAGTCACAGTAGAATACAAATATAGTGAATGGTATTTCAGTTATAAATACCCTTGCCTGTAATAATTTTTATATAAAAAATACATTTGCGGAGTAAATGCTGAAAAAAGGACATTTTTCTTCGGTTTCATCCGCCGATTTATTACAGTTAAACACTAACAAACATCGTTTAGTTACTGTAAATGAATTTCCTCCACTTTTCTTGAGACGATCAGACACAACTTAATTAAAGGTATCGTGAAAATCATGTGGTTGACTAATACAGTTTAACGAGCAAAATATGCTAATTCGCAACTATTTACAAACCAAAGTGAACAGTAGGTTACTTAAAGGTGTGTTCTAATTTGTGAGGCATTAAGCTGTGCTGTTCGATTCCGTAAGCAGCTTTAAGTTGTAAACCTACCTCTTCCAGAATATACACAGCATTTATCGGCTCCATACCACCTCCTTCTGTTGATTTGAGACAGCAAAACGCAATAAAACTTCACAGCACAATAACGACCCTCTTCCAGAACATGTAGGTTCTGCTGCAAAGATACTTAAGATGTTCTAGAGTAAGAATTCCACTTCAAAAACTAAGATTCATTGCTGTCTAAAATCTAAATTGTTGCCAGCCGTTCCCTAATTCCATTGACACATATAAAATTTATGGATACGCGAACAACTTACTTTTCAAGTACTCCACGGCAATGGAAGTCAGTAAATGTATAGATTTGTGAAAATCCAATATATACTTTACATCTCAACATGTTTGTCTAGTATCTTTACATTTCACTCTTCTCATACTAATAAGACATACGTTTACAAAAAATTATTTTTAATTGCAATGTATCTTAACTCCTAGTTGAAATTTAATTTTCCGTGAATTTGTACATTGTATTTAATTATTGTTTCCTTTGCATCATACTTAGCTAGTACAAATAATATGGGATAAGTCAAAAATAGTTTGTAAGCAGACACACACACAAACACACACACATATACGCACACAACATACATTCCCTGACACTATATCTTTTCTGTGACTAAGTATAAGATAACCAGGGCCGCATTTAAGCATAGGCTAACTAGGTTGTAGGCTAGGGGCCCCCACTACAAAATGGCAGTCCGCACCACAAAGAGGTGGCCCGCACCACAAAAGGAGGCCCACACTACAACCCTGGGGCCCCCGCCTGAGCCAGTAATAGAGCTAAAAAAATAATAAGAAAAAAATTCGCTCATAAATTTTTTGGGTCGAATTTAAGCCCCGGTCGGAGTGGCCACTGCCGACAGGGGGGCCCGCATCACATGTATAGCCTAGGGGTCCACAAAGCCTAAATGCGGCCCTGATGATAACATTCGATTTTTTTGTTGCTGCTCGAGTTCAGTTGAAATTAATTTAATTTATTTGTGATGGACAGCTTGCTCAAGTGGTAATTACAATACACCATCCAATTATTTTTATTATATTTCTATTATTATTAATACTTACTGATACATCTTGAGGATTAAATTCCTCCACTCATATACTTTTACCAATTATGAATTTAAAACCATCCGGCCTTTTCAATAAACTAGTCATCGCTTTCCTTATCAATTCATTACAATCCCTGACACTGTACCTACAATCCCTTATGCATGACATCGAGAGACAGTCGAGTGCCTATGGTTATTCTTTCCTTTCCATGCACTACTCATAATTATTCGAGCCTATCCATCCAATCACCAACAAATGCCTTAATCATCTTCCTGTTTTCCTATGACTTCTAATCCTGCTCTTTTATCGTAACAGTTACTGACTGCGTCCACAAACAAATATCTGTTATCTTATGCACGCGATCCAACTCCTGTATTTAATACTAATAATGTGAATCCCAAACTACGCCACCATATTCAAGCAATTGTGCGACCAAAGTTTTGTAATC
>JARYHS010001918.1:0-10324 GCA_031002005.1 Vandiemenella viatica | reverse complement strand
AAAATCATTTTGTTGTATATATTTAAGTCACAGTTTCTAGTCATTCCATTTTTAGACATTCCTTAAAACATATAGGCATCAATTTTAGACAACTATGTTAAAATATTGTGCAGCATCAAGTAAATATGAAATACTTGTGATATGTTCATTCATGAAATCCATATTAAATGAAATTCCTTTGAATATAATATAATGTTTTTCTTAATTTTATCTGAAAGACTGTAAATACTTTCAATATGTATGACCTTGTTTTTGTAACGTTCAGATATGTGCATTGATGTGTTGTTACAAGTTGGTTTTATATATACTACTTTGTTATTAAGCAGCATACATTATATTAAAACATATTTGTAGTAATTCCTTTTGGTAAACAATATTTTTATAATAAATACCACTTTAGGCACCAGCTTGTAATTTTTCTGAGATAATACTATTTGTTTTTTTTTATTACCAAACTGATATATCTGTTTAAACAAACTAATACTACTATACACCATCAACTTAACCTTGGAAGTCTGATCTCTATTATTATTATTTATAAGTAATGAGTGTGAAATTTGCCATCATTGCTGCTGTTCACATATTATAGATTAAAATATCTATGAATTTTCTATGGAAAAATTCTTTACAGCATGGAAAATCAGATTTTTTATTTACAAATTTTTTAATGTGAAGTCAACAGTGTTAATTCACTCATGAAAAATGATATAAATGCAATGAAACAACCTTTTATGCCTTTTTAGGAAAGAAAATGTGTTAGGGAACACCATTATAATGCAAGATCTTTTCAGTCCATTCTAGATATTGTATCTCTATGTTAAGCTTATGTTCACTCAAGATTAAATTTAATACAATATACTTCCAAAAATAAAATATTACGATTGAGTAAAAAACTGGTATTTGCAGCTGGGCAGTTTCTTAGTGTACACAATTTAAACAAATGTCTTCCTTTGTAACTAAGTTGTGATCTAGACACGATAAACTGGCATACCAACATAAACAGTCACATTATATTCACTATATGGGTTGGCTGCCACATATCTTGATGCTTTATAGGTTGCTCATGTTTACTGTTCTGAAAAATTGAGAAATAGATACTATATCCAATTCGTAACTGCATGTGTAAGAAATGGGAAGAAAGTTTTCTGTATGGAACTGTACAATGTTGGGCATTTTTCATAATGTTCAAAAAAAAATTCCCATTTCTATAATAAAAGCAGTTGGAGTGCCTGTAAACAAATTTTTACTGAGTGGCATATTAAATTGTTCAAAAAATATTATACCTTTTGATAGTGAGACATCTATATCTATAAAACAAAAACCGGATATATGTTTTGTGTAAAAACTCGGAAACTACGGAGCAGATTTCGATGGGGTTTTCACTGTTTTAAAGCTTAGAATCTTAATGCACTTGTCTGACATGTCTTATGTTTCAACGTTAAATAATGAGAAGCATTAAATGAAATTCTGAACGTATGGTGAGGAATTCCACAGGAGGATTGACTAGATGCTGCATACGTGGCACTAAACACACAACTACAATATAATATCTCTGACCATAGCCTTTAATGAACAATTTACAATAATAACCATTTTTTCATACTCCAAACTGAACATAACTTGAAATATTATTTCCTTTAATACGGGGTGTTTAGTTTTTAAACGCTCGATGGCCCTATTGAATGCGAGGAATTAAGAACGAAAAATCAGTAGAGATTTTCTTTGTCCCTGATGTCTGGCAATGTCTATGACCATCAGCTTTGTCTCTGATATCAATGATATTATAAGCAATTATTTACGATAATTTTCTGGATAAATTACGTTGAATTATAGGTTCAAGTTTACGTCGCGATACACGACGTTGCTAACTTAGGATAAAATGATTGTATCAATGCGCGTGTAATTGAAGCTTTGAATTTGTGGCGCCAATATTAGCGGAGACTGTGGTTAGGTTGAAATTCAGCCTGGACCATAATGAAAACTGAACCTTTTTGTTACAACCAATGGTATGAGGAATTTAGTTATCAGTTATTTAAGCAACTTTCATAAGCACTATGTCACGTTGTAACATCATGTATCGCGACATAAACTACTCCTGAATTATACAGGTAAAACTAATACTAAAATATCTCTGGCGTTCAAGTTTAGATTCAGTTATTCACATTAACCAACGTTTAACATATTTTTTTCCTATTGATTGTGTTTTTCAGTATTGGATTTTCTATATTTGCATAAATGACCTGAATCTGTATAGCTAAAATTTCAGGCGCTTACAGATTCATTTCGTTCGCAGTAATTAATTCGTACGCTGATGGTTTTTTTATTGTCATCTGAAGTTTGTATTCAACCTTTAGTAATTAATATGTATGCTGATTTTTTTTTATCATTGTAAGTTTGTATTAAAACTTTAGTGTTGAAAATAATAACGACTTAGGACAACTGAACATTTTTTGGTAAGGGGTGCAATTCCACTCTATACGCGCGTGTATCTGATGTAATCTAGCTTTTATTGATTTTATATTTTATAGCGTTGTTTAGTAATGCAATGGCTTTTAACAGCTTTTATTAACTTCATAATTTATTCAATTGTTTACTAATGCGGTTTTTACGTCAACTGTTGCGCCGCAATTTGATGATGAATTCTTATATAACTCAATGAGACAGATAGAAAGTAAAAAAAATACATGTCTCGCTTAGCTCTCGAGTTATCGAAAGTAAAAAACAACGATTTTCTTCTTGACCACAAGTGCTAGGAAAAAAAAAAATCCCATTGTACATGTCCAGCGTGTAGTACCTTGTGACTTTAGGTTTTTTTGGTCCAGGTTGCGTTTCAAACTGTCAACCTCAATTTAGAGATACTATATCCCAAGGACAAAACAATATTTTAAATTTCACTTTCAATGTGTCTCGTCAAGTTAGATAAGAATCCATCATCTGGTTTAACGAGAAGTGTAAACGATATATATATATATATAATCTTCAGTTTTGATTTGTCTTGTGCTGTTACATAAGAATACATCACCAAATTGCAACGCGACAGTTGAAAGATTTTTCATAAAAGAGTATTCACACTCAACGAATACCGGTACTGTTTTAGTACTAAATCGACATGGAATGTTGTTTCCTTGTGAAGAAAGTTTAAATGCAACATTTCTGATACAAAAACTTAACTCAAACGGCAAAAATACTCTGTTAGGCGGAAAAGGGTGTGTGGAGAAATTGCTACAGGGGCGTGGGCTCTATTGCAATTAAATTAAACTATAAAGCGAGCTTGATGGTTGAACGGTAGCGCTCAAGCCTTGAACTCGAGATCACCTGTATTCAAATTGCCGTCCGGCCATCCATTTTTCGATTTTACATGATTTCACAAGCAAAATACTCAGGATGTGATGCATACCTCTTGGGCCCTTACTTTCTAACATAATCTAGCTTTCAGTCGTATTATAATCTATTTAATTTCTCGATATATCGAATGTCAGACAACAATATCTGGCGTTTGGTGCTAAAAGTAGAGTCATTGTGTTCATAATTAATGCGTAGGCTGATGGCTTTCAATAGAAATAGAACGTTGTATTAAGACTTTAGTGTTGCAAATAAAAACAGTTTAGGAAAAACAAAGCAGGTTTTCTTCATTTTATAATTTATTGCGTTGTTTCGTAATGCAGTTTCTATGATAACCATGGTGCCATAGTCTGTAAATCCCTGAAATAAATCGAAGTAAAGAATTTTGTTTTTATATTTCTCGCTTATTTCTGAATAACTGATATACAACTGTGAATACCTGATATTCAACTATACAGGTACGAAATAGAATTTAATTTTTGAGCTACAGTGCAAGATGAAGCAACATAATGAGAAATTTTTTCAGCTCCAGCGGCAGATGAGCCAGCACATTCAGACACTTCTAATGTTTGACGCTACGAAAACTCGTTCAAAATCGATTCAGCGGTTTTCAGATAATGCTTGATTATTATTAAAGGTGCCGTAACGGCTTAAGATATACGTAAAATTTTAATTTTGAACCCAAACTTTCAAATTCTGAAAATCCACTCAAAATATGTATTTTTTGCGTAATGCCGGAATAAACAGATTCATTCCAGATACATTTTTATGTATGTGGTATGTAATAATGTACGTAATGTTTCGATTTTCGAATAATGTGCCTATGTTTCGATTTTCGAGCAGCAACATTGGCAAATGTAATTAGGTTGAAATGTAACCTGGACTAAACTGAAACTGACATTCCGTATCAAAGCACCCAAGCCACCCCGTTCTTGGAAGGGTGCTGTTAAATCACCGGTTAGTTTAGTACCGGAAATGGCCGGTACGAAATCAGTAAAACTTGGTAAGCATGAATCTGTTCAGACGAATAAAAACAGTGTACGGATAAATCAAATTAAACCCACCTCTTTCTTGGTAAATTGGGGATGAATCTAGGTATGTTTTAATTCCGGAAATTGATGGCCCAAATTGTATGAAACTTGGAACATGTTACTGATTGCATGAATAAAAACAGTGTATGGGTAAATCAACAACAGCTAAACCGGGCAACGCCGGGACCTCTGCTAGTTTTGTAATAAGAGAATCATGCTGCATAGGATGGTGACGGTTTATGTGAGATGGTCAGGGAATAAAATTTGTCATACTTAAATGAAAATTAAAAGTTATAAAGCCACCGTTTTGGTCGTTATGCTCCAGCTTTCTTCCTGGGCAGAATGCAGGATAGTCATTTTGAATTGCACTCATTCTTCATCTGAAACAAATAATATCAGAATTTCATACACTGATCTCCTTGGAGTATATTGAGGGCAACGAGGGGCCTTGGATGACTTATTTCTGATTCTCTATGGTCTTGCTATTATATTCCCATTAGAATATTCTGGATCCAAACAGACGAGAGGAATATATGTGCTCCTTGAAGATTCATTTCTATCAGTTTTTATTCCTACGAAGAAATAATTTGAGAACTTAACATCTTTTTTTGCATTTTTATGGTACTTATTGCTATTATTAATTGTTCAGAGAAAAGAGCAATAGAAACTTCAGAGGAGCTTCCTCCTCCATCTTCACAAGGGGCGAATTGCAATATGAATCTTGGTGTGGACACAGTTTTTTTTGCTGCGGAGCCGAGTCTGAACAGTGAATCTGTGTAATGTAGTACATTCTGAATTGAATCAGAGTTGATTCAAAGAGTCCCATTATGTACAAGGATTTATGATATATGTTGACAGGTTAAGAGAGCAGCTCCACTAAAGATGATTGAATGTGTCCATATACCTTGTACCTCCAACTAATAACACTGCACACGATGCAGTTGTTCACCCTCACAGTCGTGTGTGAGGACAAATTTCACGATGACTCTCTTGCCCTATGGCCAACAAGGCTTCTATCTGTTGAATTAACTAAGAATTCCTCCACTGATGTGTGAGTGGAGACTTTCCCGCGTATCGACGCAACAAAATCTTCTCGGGTGTCCAGATGGATGGTGATGTAGAAACACAACGTTGTGACGGCTGACTCTGCTGTCTTCATCAGGTATCTTGTGGTTGTTCTCGAGCTGACTGTCTCTGCCTCGACTGGCTTGGCACCCATCGAACCTCCTTTATACCTTCATCTGGAAGGCCGCTCGCTCTGGTTGGTCGAGAGCGATGGCTTTATACGTGGCCTGCTACCGCCACCAACTGGCGCCACTTGCTTCTTCCCGCCCAGATGTGCTGGCGGTCCGAGATGCTGGTGTGTCCGCTTCTGAATGGCTGTGATCGCTGGCTTATCCGCGTCCACTGCGGCACCCGACTGGTGTCATTTGCTTCTGTAGCGAGCGGGTCTTTCCAGCTGAAGGTTTATAGGTGGTTCGATGGGTGGCCAAGCCAGTCGAGGCAGAGACAATCAGCTGAGTATAACCACAAGACACCTGATGAAGACAGTAGAGTCAGCTGTCGAAACATCGTGTTTTTACACCACCATCCGGCTGGACACTCGAGAAGATTTTGTTGCATTCCTCCACTGCATTTGAAATATCTCAGGCGCAAGAAGTATTTTGGTGCGTGAAGTATGAAGTGAGTATAAAAGCAGTGTATTTTTTTTAACTCATTGGTCAGTAGTATGATTTAATTTGTGACAGAATGCACACTACGCTGGAAATTTCCCTAAACACCAATTTTTCCCCTTTCCTGAACCCACGCAACTTATTTCAATTTTAAACCCTTTTGGCATTTTGGTCATTTTTTTATAAAATTTTTCCTGTGTAATGAGTAATTTACTACTTGCTAACAGCTCCCAGATATGAGAACAATGGAGCAAACAGTTGTCCGTCTTATTTTCTTATACTTGGAAGGGGGTGGGGGGGGGTTGAAACTGTGGTCAAAGGGGCTGAACAAAAATGTTCAACTGTATGTGGATATAACAGTAATATGGAACACCGAATGAAACACACTATTCATATTCCTATGAAATATGTTCTCTAAAAAGCAATAATGATGGTTAAGTGCTGGGTGAAGTAGTACAGTGATTTCCAAGTGAAGACAGTGCAGACCTTCAGAATGATGCTTGTAAAAATATTCTCAACTATAAGTAAGGCAAACAAGGTAGAGAATTTATAGTGGACAGTTTCTTTTTTATACTATAGGATAAGTAATGTTAACTGAAAGGATTTCTGGCCTATGGAATATAGAACATTTAACACAATAGCTTCTGAAGAGTTGGGATTTATTACTAAGGAAACAGGAAAACTTGTGAACATTGTGATACAGAATTGTTTTCTTAATGGCATATACAAACCACAGTAGTGCATGTAAACACGTGTGACAATTACACAAGGTAATAATGACTTATTGGAACAATTTTCCTAGGATACTGACGAGCTGATTATATTATCTGGGAAAAGGTGTGTTATTCATGGGCAAGTGGATAAAAAAAGGAAGGAAAGTTAGAAGGTATTCTGAGAAAGAACTAAACTAATTGTTAGGATTACAGAAGCCTTTGAGGATCTAAAATATTTAACATTCAAACAAAGAAGGATGTAGGAAGTTCCCAACTGTTTTCTTACAAACAGGTTTAACAAAATCAAGCATTGGATTAGGTTGCTTACTCGATACATGATATTGATTTGTGCATAATTTGATAGTTATGATGTAGCCATTGAAATTGAAGATTGGGATTTACCACACAAGAAGAAAACATCGTGTGAATTCTCCAATGAATCCCGCTCCAGCTCCTTTATCATATTGGTTACTGATTGTGTCTTTGTGGTAATTTCCAAAGACAAATCTAGCAGCCCTTCTCTGCACCCCTCCAACTCCTGTATTTGATACCCAAAATGTGAGTCCCATTCTACACCACCATATTCAAGCAGTGATCTGACTGAAGTTTTGTACCCCTACTCCCTTACTTCTCTAGTGCATCCCCTCATCACTATTTCTAACAGGTGAAGAATTTTTAACCCTATCCCTACTACCTGTACAATGTTTCCTGCCCAGTTAAGTCTGCTATAAAATGCTATGCTGAGGTATTTACGTACCACTTATGTTTCTAAGAGACGCATCTAATATGTTTGCATATTAATACCTCCATTAATTTACCTACCACTGATGTCAAGTTAATTGGCCTATAGTTTTTTACCCTATTTGCCACCCCTCCTTTATTGATCGGTACTACTATTGCACTTTTCCAGTCAACTGGTAAATGACGAGTATCCAGACTCAATTTAAATAATGTTTCAAGATAAGGTACAATGCCACATGCTGCTATCTTTAAGACATCCTTAGTAATATTATCCACACCGGCCTCTGTATGCTCTTTTAGATTCCTTAGTTCCTTCATGATATCTTCATATTTAATTTCAAATTTTCTAGTCTGCTCACCTCTAACTGTGCAGATAGGCTCATTTTCTGATATAATCCCTACCATTCTTGAATTATTGTCACTAATGGTCTCACTGAACCAGTTATTTAATAGCTCTGCCTTTTTTTAAATCCTCAATTACTTTTTCTCCATCCTTATCTGTAATTCACTCAGTACCCTCCCTTCCCCTCAGTTTCCTGATATACCTATAGAAACTTCTAGATGCATCAGTCAGTGGTCCCCCCTTTACCAATAATATTCCTCATACCCTTATTCTTAGCTAGTTTCTTTGACAATATTAATTCCTTGTTTAGTTTTTTCAAGAATTCCCTACTGCCTTGCTTTCTGTTAACTCTGTTATGCTCTCGTCTCACCAACCTCTAACCTCCTCACCTCCCTGTTATAGTATGTAGGTTCTGTACTTTTCTTTAATTTCTGTTTTGGAATAAACATTTCTTCACCCTTGTTTTTATTATTTCTTTGAACGCTTCCCACTTCATCCCCACTGTACTTGAGCCATTCTTCAATTTACTGAAATTAACCCTGAAATATCTTTTCAGTTCCAAAATTTGTGGCTTTTTACAATTTTATCTATTTCCCCATTCAATTCTGTCCACTGGTTTACTGAATCCCCTTATATCTGTCAGAACTGCACTGTGATCTCTTATTCCTTCAGTTACTTGACACCCGATAAGGTTATCATCAGGTTTTATTAGGAAGGTATCTGACATTTTTAGGCCTCTTGTTTTCTGCTCAACCACTTGTGTAAACACTCCTTCTCTTACTAAGGTATCTGCAAATCTCTGTTCTTTAGTGTTATTAATCTTATTTCCTACCCATTTTACACCTGTTAAGTTTAAATCCCCACCAATAATGACCATTCTATGCTCACTTCTGAACTCTGAATATGGATTTAGTTTCTCCCCAAGAGCCTAATTTTTATCATCCATTCTTCCACTATGGTATGCAGCCAACACCCTGGCTTTTTATTTTTTATTTCCCTAGAAGTCTACCCCAAGTAACTCATGTTCATGATCTCCGAACACCAGTAAACTATAGTGGTCTTTGCTAACCAGTATGAATACTGGTCCCCCAGTTGCTCGTCTGTCTGTGCATTACACTTTGTAACCATTGAGGAAAACCTCATTGTCTAGCAATCCTTCTTTTAACCTGGACTCTACCCGTAATAGAACAGGGAAAATGGTTACCTATTGCAATGACTGGTGTTGTCTTCAAAAGGTGTGTATGCATGAAGAAATCGCAATAAGAAAAATAAGAGATAATACTAAAATGATGATAGTAATATGATATTGAATTAAATAGTAAATGGATAATCGGGTTAATTAAATCTATTAATGGTAGTTTTTTACTTCGTTGTGGACTTCTGAATCTATTCTTGCAGAATGTTTTTTAAGTGTTTCCTTGTCGGTAGCGCAATCTGCCTCTGTTGTTGTCGCTTAACCTAACATGTTAATCCTAATGGGTACAGAGGGGAACTAAAATTTAACGTACATTTCGAACCCTGCGAGTACCTATTCTTGTGAACTTCGCACACAGATAACAAGCTTTACCAGACATGGAAGACTGTTCAACCGTTGAATAAATTTTCCAGAATTGAAATGGGAACCTCTTGATCCAACGCTGGATAATTTATTACACAATTAGAAAAAAATTAGTCGGATCTACGGGTGACAAAATGGGGCATTTCCCCGGGCGGCAAAATCATGTTTGAAGGGTCGCCAAATAGTAAATTCGTGTGGCGGTGACTTTTTTTTCTTTTCTTTTTTTTCTCTTTTTCTTTCTTCTCTTTTTCTTTTTTTTTAAAAAAAAAAAAAAAAATGAAGCTGCACTGCTGCCATGGGCGGCAGAATCACGTTTGTAGGGTGGCAATCTCAAGTTCTTGCCCCGCCTCGGGAAATTCGTAGATCCATCATTGACAAAAAAAGCTTTAAAACTTTGTCAATGTCTTTTTTTTTTTCGGAATACAATCAGTGCGTGTAACATACGGCGTGGAAGGAAGAAAACTGTAAGCTGGTTCTGCAGAGTACTTGATTGTAAATTATGGAGCGCTGATGTGATGGGGGGAGGAAGGGGGGGGAATCGTCCTCGTTTACGAGGTCAAGATCTGTTTATATTTTGGACAGTTAATGTCAACGGTCTCTTGGCTAGTGGACTTTAGTGGACTTTAGTGTTATCAGGTGAATGGCATTGTATCACTCACATCCTGTTCGATACTGTTAACTAGCACAGCATCGGAAGAATAAACTTCCTCACTGAATCGGTTTCTATTCTGGGATGACAAATAACAATAGTAGATTCGTTAAAACTTAGCTACTCTGTGATGTTACTGATGAAGCTGGTGAGTGTGGAAATTAATTAATCAACCATAATAACACATAACATAGGATGCCAAAAAACTACAGAAAGGTGAAGTAAATAATAAAACAAGTTAGGTACAGATTTCGCTATCTGTTCATTCCACCAT
>JARYHS010001916.1:0-44857 GCA_031002005.1 Vandiemenella viatica | reverse complement strand
CATTATTATGAGCTTTTTAATTAATTCTTATGATGTTAATTGACTATTTCATTTGGTTTTAGGATGTAAAATAGGACAATCCAGCGATCCGCAAAATTTTAATTTCAAAATGTTGACTTTTAAGATGTCACTGTTGACAAACAGGTTTAATTACAGTATGGGGAGTCGTTCTGATGGAAATATCAGGAATTCTCCTAATTTGAATTCGTGCAACACCAAATAATGTTACAGCGTAGCTGCACAAACCCTTAACATTACAAACTGAATTTAAATAGCAAGAATAATCTTTTATAATGTACTTTGGAAAGAGAAAAAATGATTTTTTTTGTGATTTTCTTTCTTTTAACAGTAACTTAAAAGTCACAATTTAATGTTTCTAAATACTGAGCTTTCATAGTTTAACAGTATGCCAAATCACAAAAATTCAGACGTGTAATGAACAAAACACCATTAAATTACTATAGTCAAGTACATTAGTTATTTAGTTCTAAACACTTTTAGCATTGGTATTGTCGGCGTGATGTTATCAATCAATTCGAACACTCATTAAAATCTAGGTAAAATTTATCAAAATCTTCAAATCCATCTATATAACTTCGAAACCAGGTTTTTGGTAGTTACTGTTTTATTAATTAAGGTTGCATAGAACCGTAATATTGTCTTTCCAGCTGACATTACATGTGAATTAGCCCAACTGATGAAATCTGTTAAAATAAAATACTAAAAACAGTTTGATGATTAAGAAAACCTACATTTTTAACCTGTTAGCACTAACCAGCCAATAATGCCTCCCCCCTCTCTATGGGCAGGAAATGAGTTCTGAAGCCTGCTTAACATCCATACAACCTACGTGAGGTCTCTAATCTAACCCACGTCATCAGTAGAGGCTGGGTATTTCTTAGATCAACGTTTCCGCTTTAACTGGTTTAGATGCGTCGCTACTATATGCATCCAAATTTGCTAACTAACCAACAAAATTAAGGATACAACAGAGAGTACGGTTAGTTTTCTGACTAACGGTTTTTTTTGCTATGGAGGATTTTTTTTTTAATATTTACTAATTGCTACTCATAGGCAGCTAGTGACTCAAATTATTAGCACCGTTTGAGGTAACGTACTCATCCCCTCCCCCCTCCCCCCGTAGTGTGTTAGAATCAGAAGTAAATCTTGTATGCAAGAGGCACGTATTTTCATCGTCTAAAGATTTAATTCATTCAGTATTTCTCATTCATTCAATATAACATAATACTCATTTTCTTCCTGTCTACCTTCCATGAAGGTCATAAACAATACAGGTAAATTATTCATATTTTTAACTGGTGTAAGAATTAAAAGTAATGCATGGAAGGGAAGAGATGACCATGACCACAAGCTGGCACTCGATTTCAGAAACAAGGATGTGAGAAGATTTTCTTTCGTTCGTAAGACGGTCAGAGACTGGAATATACCAAGAGAATTGATGAATAATTTGCCAAAAAACGTTGAAACAATTTAAAGTTGTAATTTGTTGAGGTCATAAGTAGATGGTTACGGTACAGGGGGGAAAAATGGGTGTGTAGGGTAATTGTTACCGGATTGTGCGCTCCATCGCAAGTAAATTAAATTAAACACAGTTATGAAAAAAGAAGTGAATTATTAAAAGTTAATTACATATTGAATAGATTCACAATATTTAATTACCAAATCAATATTAATGTTACTGCAGGCTGGATGCTACTCCATATCACCGACCTATTTGCACAAAATAAAAGAAACGAGACCTGACAACTTTTATTATTGTTTATCCACCACTGTTATATTACCAACCCTACCACGAACCGGTCCCTCACATCTGCTACAAGAGCCCAAAAAACGGCCATTAACTTAATCTTCATACGATAGGCGCACGCTTTGGTGCCGACTGAAAATGTATTTGGTAAATAAACTATTGTCGGAACAATGCTGTGATATCCCCAAATCGTGGAAATGCCAGCTTTTTACCTGATAATTGAAATATTCATAGCTTTTAAATAGCTGTTCAAATGAGCTATACTCGCTTAAAGCTTCGTTATAAACATTAATAAAGCGCAAGGTCAGACGCTTCAAAAGGCAAGATTCTATTTATCACAACCTTTTCTTTTCGAATGTGCACTCGTACGCGGCTTTTTCAGGAATTTGTAGATGTATTAAAATTTAATTATGCACTTTATTATCAAACTTTACTCGAAATCTTGTATATTGAACAGAAATCGAAAGATGCCGAGCGAAGATCGGTCACCCATGTACTTTTTAAATGTTTTATAATTAAGGTGGTAATATTTAATGACAAACTAACAACCACTTTTTACAGTCAAAAAGTAAACGATGATTACTTTATAACTGGTACCGGTAATATTATTTTCAAAGAAGTTTCTGTAAAGTATCACCTCTGAAAAAACCAATGATAAATTTTTAATTATCTTCCTTTTTAAATGTTTTACAATTAAACTTGCAGTGCTAATATTTCCACGGGTCAGCCAGTATACAAGAACTGTTCGTTTAAATATTCTTTGAAATCAAAGAGAAACTATTTGTAGGCATTCTGGTACCTGAATTGTCTACGAGATTCCGTTAGTGCCTTTATCGAGATACCGAATGAAAAAATTGTTCGTATTTTGTAAACTCGCTTTTGTGTAGGGAAGACAACTATTTAGGCACTCTTAAAAGTCAAAGCGTTATCTAAATATCAAATTTTATCCAAATCGTCAGAGTCGTTACCGAGAACCGAAACATATATATACAAGAATTTCTCGTTTAAAGATATACGATATAGTACGATAAAGTATCTAAATCATTAATAATCTTCCTGCGAATCACCTGAACCATCTATCATATACACTGTCATTTTGGTCGCATTATTCTTCGCAAACTTCAATAAACGCAGTCATACACCTTATATACATGAATTTAATTAATTTAAGTGATGGATTAAACGAAAGTGAAGGTATGGGATGAATAGCGCTGTGTTGTTTCTGTCAGTTGAGTTCATGAGGCTGCGAGTCGTGGTGTTTGCTATTCAGTGCCACGCCTCGCTTCAGACAGCTGCTCCGTCATTCTACGACGAACTGCCGCTCCCGCTGCCTGTGCAGAAAAATGTCGCCAGCGCTGGTCTGGAAATGCTCAAACAGCAGCCAGAAATCGCTTGTCGATAGCAGAACTGCGGCTCGAGACGACAACTCACGCAGCTTGCTGGGTAGCAACGCGGTTCTCGGCAGAGAAAAAGTTGTATACTTCGTGGTTTCCAATACCAAACTAACACTATGTACAAATGAAATAATAATAATGCCGACGTAGAGAATAATTTACAATGTTACGATTATTATCAACTCACTCCGTACAATCCACGGCTGCCACATTGTTAAAAAAATTAATTCCACTTTCAGATTTATGCCTCTAAAAAACCGATTTTTGATAGAAATTAGACTGCTACTATTTTTTGAAGTACCATTTAAATAAACCGTTTCTTTTTTTTATAAAATAACTGCCCCTTGTATCAGTGAAACGCGCAAGAAGTGAAACTTCTATGTATTTTCCCTGCGTAATTTTTTTTCATGTTTTTTATGTGTCTTCGCACTCTAGAGGACAATTGATACTATCTTTATTTATTTTGTACAACAATTAGGAAGTTATTATCGTAAACAAATGACAATTATTCATATTTAAAGACCACTTAACTAGATTATATAATAGTAGTGTAAGCCCGTGACCGTTTTTAGCGTATCGTCACGGTTCTAGCTAGAATAGTTCCATTTTTTAGGGTCAAAGATTGTAACAGCAGGACCTGATCTGGCCAAATATGAACTTGACCTGTGTTTCACCTCCAGGGTAAATAAAATCTCTTGAGCTTGAAGAACTTAGAAGTATTAATAGACGTAGATATTAAGCATGGGCAGGGACGATCGAGCTATCGTACTTGTGTTTCAAAGCCCTTCAACACCAACTTGCTTAAATACAAACTTGACTTGAATTTGACCCTTAAAGTTCACTCTGCCAAATTAAAAAAAATGCCTGTTTACTTCGAAAGCATCACGTTGTTTTTTGTAGAGGCTGGGCGAACACATTGATGTTTGTAACGACGAGAGAACTTAATACTGTTCACATTCCATATTATTAAACAATTGAGCAAGTCCGAAGAATTGCCAGAATATTCGATTTGGTCTGATGTTCACTTTAAATGACCTAATAACTCACGAAAAGCGAAGATGAACAAATATCATTAACGAAAATGGCCAGTAAAATGCGCAAAAAACAAATAAACTGTAATGAATAAACTTTGGTCAAGCTGCAACATTAGTGAAAATTTTAATTAAGCTGAATTTAGCCTTGGCCGGAATAACAATAGGCATTCGTGATTAGAGCACAGACCATCAGTATTTGATTTTTTTAAAAGTTTTTATGTTGCTTTTATTAGCAACATGTTACCGAAAAGAAGATCCACGTTTTTTTGAGCAGTAAAATTTATTGACATTTTTTTAACTATGAAATGCTACGAAAAACAAACTTAATTAAAATATTATGACAATTATTTTGGTAGCAGTTGCTTAGCTATTAAAGTGTGGACAAAACCTCCAATTTATTATTATGATATCTCTGGTTGCTGTTAATTTGCGAGCGAAGGCTGACACGTGACACCATTCTCCAGCCATTAGCTATCGAGGTGAGTGAGCTTGATTGCACCTAGCTTTAGTGTATTTTTTATGTTTAGAAATTTTATCTCGGAGAACATCTTGAACAAAATTTTGTGATAACCGTTCTAAGTAAATATCTGGCTTCAAAGTCTGGCAAATTTCAGGCCAAAAAATAATAAAAGCAACCAAAAATGCTTGTACATATATCTGTATGTAAAATGGGTTTGACGCAGCTTTCTGAGTCATAACTTTAATAATTTTAGAAAGCTTAAATAACTCATTCCGTCTGCTGGTATGATCGCAGATTGTAAAGTGCACATGTGCACTGAAGTCACTCTTAACGCTAAAATTTTTTTCCCACAGCACCCATTAAAGTTTCAGTTCTCCCCGATATCTACAATATAGTGGTAGTACATACAAGTTAAGGAACTGACAGTTTTCTGTATCAAAATCTTATAATCTACACTATCTGACACTTGCAGCATGTGGCTACAGAACTAATCACATATTGCCACTGCTCCTGTTTGAGGGAATAAGATTTAGTTTAACTGTTGAGCCAGACTTGTGATATCTGCACTGTACAGAAACGAAATACTCAAAACAATTGTGTAACTAAATTCGTAAAACAAATACAAAACAGGAGTTGGCTGTTTTTCTTAGTCCGAAACTACCGGTTTGTTATTTTCCTTCTTTCAAGAGAAAAGATATGCTAGTGTTTATTGTGCTATTCTGTCCATAAAATATTAACTACCTGGAGGGAACAGGGAAATGTTATCTCATTCACCTGAACCGTTGAGGAAAACTGCCTAGCCAAGAGACCAGTTCCTGACAGCAAGTATACAATAGCAGCTCCTTGAGTCCATTAAGGCTAAACTGTGACTGGTCCTCAACCCTCCCGAAAGAGTGAGAATAAGCCTACTATCACAGATAGGGTGGCTACTTCCTCTCCTCCTTACGCATCCTAACCCGGTAAAGAGGTCCTACGTGGAATACGAACCACGGGATGGTTCTGTCGTACTTTACATTACACAGAAAGCTGTCTCAGAGGCGAATGTCCGGTTAACGGCCTTTGAAAATCCCCGCCGAGACAGGGATACGAAGCGCAGACTTCTCGATCTCCAGGCAGACGCTTTAACCACTGAGTCACCAGAACTCAAATAGTTTTAGGGAGCTCAAGAAATTCTGCTGCGGATACCGATGAAATCAGTATACTGCTAGCGAGATTAATAATTTTTGTTCTATCGGAGTAACTATACCATAAATTTGTTTTTCGCTGGTACTTTTCGATGCATGACCAAGAAATGGGTACGATCGCCCATTCCTGATATTCCGGCATAGGTTTTAATAAATTTTTGGCACACCTTCATGTTCAGAGCTGCCGTAAGCGGGCATGCAAGTCGTGCACCGCACGCGGGCGGCACGTCCAGGGGGGCGGCAAATCGAGTGATCGACAGTCGCCGCCCCGCGATAGTTGTCAATCCATTGTCGCCGCGACAAAACTTAAGGCGGGTTTACACGGTTCACTTTTCGCAATCACTCAGGACGAATCACTCGCAGTGAATGTGAAGGTGAATTCACTTTTTGTTTACATGTACCATCACAAATGAACCATTCAATTCACTACAACATGGCAGCAAACATACTTGTGCGTGTTAGAGTGGATTTAATTTTCACGTCGCCTAAGGAATTAAAAGTTTCATCGTGCAGAAAGTTACCGTAATTGAAAAAAGATAAATTGGAGCTTGCGACGTGGTATAATGAGTTTTGGAAGACAAAATGACATTTAAAAATCATAAAACAAAAGGTTAATTATCAAAAAAAGGTGGGGAAAGAATTGCTTGCTGAAGACTTGAAATGTAAATATCTTGGCATTACATTTGATAACAAACTTAACTGGGCAGGACACATTGGACAGGTGGTACGAAAAGGTTTCGAAATTCTGCACTTGTTGGAGAGAGTGATAAGGGGATGTACGAGAGAAGTCAAGAAATTGGGTTACAAAACTTTGGTCAGACCATTGCTCGAATGTGGTAGTGTAGCATAGGACCCTCATTTTACGTATCAAATACAGGAGTTGGAGAGGGTGCAAAAAAAGGCTGCTAGATTTGTTTCTGGAATTTATCGCAGAATGCAATCAGTGACGGATATGATAAAGGAGCTGGAATGGGATTCATTTCAAGACAGGAGGAGGATGAGGAGGGTCATTGGAGTGTACAGGGAGTATATTGGCGATGAGGCATGGAAAGATATTGGAGTATGTATGAAAAGTAGTGCATGGAAGGCAAAAGATGACCATGACCACAAGCTGGCACTCGATTTCAGGCACAAGGGTGTGGGAAGATTCTCTTTTTTAGGTAAGGGTGTCAGGGATTGGAATGGGTTACCAAGATAAATGATGAATAATTTACCGAAAACGTTGAAAGAATTTAAAGATAAAATTTGTAAAGGACAAATGTAGGTGGGTGCAGGATAGGGGGAAGATGGGGGTGTAGGGAAATTGCCACCGGAGCCTGTGCTCCATTGCAATTAATTTAAATTAAATTAAATCTTCGAATGTGTGAATCACAAAGATTTACTACCAAAAAGCTTACCGCTATTTACAAGACAGGACACTAGTGAGAAAATGTCTTCCGATTAAACTGGAGTTAAAAACTACTCTAAGGCTTCTTGCATCTCGTAACTGCTGAAACACAATCACATAGAAGCATTATTTACACCACATTTTTCTGGTTTTAAAACTTCAGTCAATTCGCTAGAACACCTGGTTCCGATAGTTTTAATTTTGTACTTGTCTTCTATTGGGGAGATTCAATTCTTTAATCATATCCCTCGTAGCCCTATCACTTGTGTCTTTATTTTTATAACTTTCAAATTGTGTTTCTATAAACACTGGTTGTAATGGAAAGATTTTAAAAATAAAGAAATGTTTCTTCTTTCCATTTAAAAACAATTATGTGTTCAAAACAACAACAACAATTCGAAACAAACAATTGCGACCGATCCATGAAGAGGTTTTCGCTTCGATATTTTTACTATTTACATGTTTCACTCTTGATGATTCATCCGAGTGAAACACCAAAAGTGAACGAAAAGTTGGACCCGAGCCAACTTCTTTCATCCGTCATCTTGGATGATTCTCTGATTACACATTTTACTTTCCTTTCACTGCGAGTGATTAATCCGGAGTGATTGCGATAATGTTCGAAGGGGCGGCAATCTCACAGTTTCTTGACCGGTTCGGATCTCCTACATCCACCACTGGCTGTGTAGTTAGACAGGGAGCGGGATAAATGGGTATTGCACAAGGGCGTTCAAACAGCTAGCGGCGGGCCTGTTCATGTTAGTTAACGGTTAGTTTCTTGAGTTAATCTCTTTGGTGTCGCCTATTCCTTTGTTCTGCAACTTAGGCATCCAACAAATTCTAACTCTATCTCCTTCATCCATCTGTTACACGCAGACAACTACCGTACATAAGCTAGGTTCTCTAACGACAAAGTGCGCTTCACTGAGAGGAAGAATGTGGATGCTGATTCAGGAGCACTATTGCTTACTGCAGACGACGTTTTAGGATAGTATGTTCTGTTACTATAATTTAACGCCTTTTAAGTAGCGGTATCATTAAAGCCAGTGGAGAATTTTTGGCATGGAAGAGGAATAAAATCAGTTAATAACGTTTGTGAAGAACCCATTAAGGCATTCACTATAGCATTATCGGGAATCAACACACAGTCGTTAAGTAAATCGATCCCACGGTATCCAGAGCGCCAGGTAGGATTGCTAACAATCTCCCAGTAGGGTCGGTAGTAAGCAATACTTTATGAATGCAGAATAATCTATGAATATCGCGTAATATGTGCTTGGAAAAGATGAAGTTGCAGACCGCTTCTTGCAATCGGAGGAATCGTGGTAGTCGTTATTCTTCCTCACAGTTAAATAGCGAAGGAAAATGAATCAATGAAAAAGTAAATTTTAGAAGCGACCATATTTCGCGAGTCAAAAACTCAAGGTAAGAATACCGCTGTGAAAAGAATGGTTTTACACCTCCTATAGTATAATGTTTTATTTTATTTTTCGTGATCTTAATTTAAAATAAAATAAAGTAAAGCAAAGAACAACTATTGTAAATAGAACGTAACGAATCGAATAAACAGAAAATTAGATAATCTGCGAATCTTAACTAAGCAATCCCAAACTAAGCGTGTCGGAACAGAAAGACTAATAACTCAGGGAAAGTCATCTAGGATGAGCAACTTATCCCACTGTGGGCAATGCTAGTGCAAATAATCTGGTATACGAGGAAGCCTTACACGCTTTATATTAGCTTTACTTGTATGTATACTAGATTATTTTATACGGACATCAATTCTACTATCAAAGAAATGAATGGAACCTAGCTAGACATGAAAAATACGGAAATGAATTTAAGATTGATGCCAAGTATTCATTGCTAGACACAGTATTGAGAATCGTAGAATACGAGCAGATGTATAGGAATTTTCTGATCCTGTTATGGATAAATGACGATTAATAGAGAAATCGAACAAATTTTATGGTCTTCTCCTCACTTCGATATATCTCCGGTATGTGCTGGGTTATTGTTTACCACATCACCACCCGACTAACCAGTCGTCAAACCACAAAGGGCTTACAAATGTGTTTTGAATTTAAATTATAGTTTTAGAATATCGTAATCGTCTGCTAATTACCTCATCAAACCTTTCATTAGACGAGGGTGTATGAATTATTTTAATGTTAATTAATGGCACTGAACTAACCGGAAAGGAGCTGTCTTTTTATCCTCGATCATGTTGTGACATCACAGGAATAATAATGAAGAAGTGTTGGTCGGTGTGACGAAAATTAATGATAATTAATAAAGTGATAACATAAATAACGGGGAAAATTGAACTTACTACAGAACAGTAAGCTTTAGTATTCAAAATTAATTAAGAGCAATATTTTGATACATGGAGAGGGATGAGTAAGGTAATATAGTAAGGTGAAGCCATTAAAAACATTTTAAAAGAGAAGCTTATATGGCAGCCATTATGGGTTTTGGTGGACCTTTCGCTGTGATATCATTCGCCAGATAGTAAGGCGCCTTGACGCTTTTTTTTTTTAACAATTTCATTCCTCCCAGCTGAAGGCTGGGAGACGGGCTACTGGAGAGTCACGAAGACTCTTTTCAGTCTACTAATCTACGGGGAGAGAACGGGGATGGAAAGTCAGCCGTAGCCTTGCAGGGTACCCCAGCATGGGGGGGAGGGGGGGGATTTAACTCCCGCCCTCCCGAATCTCAGGTAGTAGTGCGAATTTGCACTCAGTCACGGCCAACCAACTTTAGAAAATGAAAATTAGCTCCTGTTAAGAGAGTGGGAGGCTTCCCTCTCTGATTTTTGTGTAGCAGCGTCCATAAGTCAGAGCTGTTATGCTAAGACCCTTTAGGACTGTTTATCGAGGTTGGTAGCTCTGTCTAGGCCAAGACTAAAGTAAAACCCTATCATTGGGTCGCCTTAACAATACCGTTAGACGGGCATAAAAAAAAGCATAACACACGTGAACTCAGCCTCATTCCTCTCAGTGCAGTCTCATCTTACTGTATTAGCTCGATAGGATCAGTGCAGTGCAGTCAGTATAGTGCTGCGCCATGACGACACCATGACCATGCTGCAAATAAGATAAGTCATTATGTTTAAACTATAATATTTGTGCAGTTCTCATATCAATGTGCGTTGTTGTAAACAAGATGAACTTATCAGATCCTATTCAGAAGAAAATACTGGTAATCTCGTGAAGTTTTCATTAGTAAAGTGATGTGCAATGTTTTAATAAATTTGGAACTTGATTCTAATAATTAATTTTATTTTAGTTCTCCTCAGTTAACCCCGTTAAGATTTCTTGAGGGGTTTCTAGGTCATTGGGAGTTAGAAGTCCAATATTAGTAACAAAGATACAAAGCAATAAACGGGAGGTAATAGAAGAAGATTAAAACAACTCCAAGCAAGTAAGTAATAAGGACAGCATCTCATCATTCTAACGGGGGTAGGTTACAGTGTTCAACCTATGTTAAGGTACTTGCAGTTAATAGATAACATTATTGTAAAGGTCGTAACAGTTAAAATTCGTATAATCAAGAAGTTTAAATGCTCATCTTATGCTTTTCGTTGAGGCAGAATAAAGGTGTTGTCAAAAATTATAGTTGTTTGTGAACCACAGTAACCTATGCTGTGCCCCAGTAACAAGAGAAAGTCATGTACAAAATACCAGCAGGCCTAGTCCTCCATAATGTTTCCTGGAATTACATTTCCGAGTAATTCATACTGTCTCGCCTCCACTGCGGCAGACGCAAAGTTTCTTTAGATCAGTCCTCGCAATTTGCAGATGCAAATCGCGCGGCTGGTCTCCGCACCTTCACTGACTCACTAATTCGTTTTTTCTGATTGCCAGGCATGTCGGGATAGGACTAGCTATCGATTTCGCCTCACTAGATGGAATTTCCTCAATTTTGTTCAACCAGAACTACCCATGGCCCGATATAAATCAGTGCTACAGAGACAAGAAAAGTTTTGAAGTGTATCCTTGGCCGAGGCAGAATAATCTCAAACCAAGCTGATATCTTTTTATAGCAATTTAAATGCTATTATTTCTACTACATTTAACTAGTTTGTAAGCTTACTAGTTGGTAAAGGTATAGATATAGGAGAAATTGGAAAATATATAGATTTCCAACATTGTAGTGTCGAAATGAATTTAAAACTAGTATTTAACTGACTTACTTACATACTTCCTCTTCATAAATAGGATAAAAGCCTATTATGACCTCAGTTTTCTAACCATCGCACACAGGGGTATTTGACACCACAAATCGATCAAAATTATTTCTACGTAATTTGGATTTTTGTTTCGCTTCTTTTGTGTATTAGAACTTATAACTGTGAAGTAGGAGTAATAATAAAGAACACATACTGTGTTCATACACTTTACAACATATTAAGCGAATATTTACAAAATACATAAACAATAATCATACATGTACACTAAAATATCATTCAGACGAACCGTCCCATCCTTCGTCGTCGGAACCTTCACCTTATGGCTCGTTCTCTTCTTGAGTACTCGGGTCCCACTAAAATAATGTTTTAATAGTTTCTGGATTGAATTAAGATTTTTTTTTTTTGCCTGCTGAAGCTCAAATACGGATCCTAAGTTAATGAAAGCCTATTAATGACATCTGTGTTACACTAAGCCCAACTAAGTTTTCTGGAGTGTGTCTCCCTAAATCGTCGAAAATATTTGTTTCTAGCTTCTGCTGCTGCTTCTGACAGAGTTCCTATAGGCAAAAGTGCATACTCTATTATAAGTGGGCCCTCAATCCATACTTCTTGTATAGGTGACATT
Source organism: Vandiemenella viatica (assembly GCA_031002005.1). Taxonomy (NCBI): domain Eukaryota; kingdom Metazoa; phylum Arthropoda; class Insecta; order Orthoptera; family Morabidae; genus Vandiemenella; species Vandiemenella viatica. Next base: position 32,813 of record JARYHS010001916.1, on the reverse strand, counting down.
GGATGCCACGAGTACAGTTCAATGTACAGTACATCTTAAATTTTTCGTGGCAGTGGGGAATATATATTTTTTTGTATATATCTTGTGCCCAGTATATATATATCATTCACATAATAGCATAAAACCTGTCAATCAATGTTTTGTTAATACCTGTTATCTCTGTGGACATCATTGGCTAAAATTGCTCAAATCATCGAAATATTCCCTAGGCCGACCCACATTGGTCGGATTGGATTTTACGAGAATTTCGATATATCTTTTGAACCAATCATGGTATTTCTTTAAAAAATACACTCTCAGTTCTCTTAGCAGCCTGCCATTTTCTTTTACTTTCCAATTTAAGCCTTGAAAACTTTTGTTCGAACTGTTGCGTTTGTTCGACCATGAATATCGGTTGATTTAAAATATTTTCCTTGATTAATTCCAACTTTTGCACGAAATCATTTCCTTCCTCGTGTTTAGTCCTATCATAAATAACTTTTCGGGTCATGAGCATGATACCAGAAGAGCCCGTAACAAAGAAAATCTTAGATGAATTAATGTGACGGAAAAAAGTAAGTTTCTTTCATTGTAAATAATCTAGAATTGTTTCGAATAAATAGACGTTTGGCACTTTTTGGCACCTAATTTTCAATGAAACACCAAGATAGTACACTAAACTAATACCATACAAGAAATCAGACTCGGGAAAGGCCCGGAAACATAACAAAATCACTCTATAATACTTTTCGTAATAAAAAAAATCAGTATAAAATGAGTCAGTTTACAAAAATGTACAGAAATAAAGAGAAATAAACTCTATGTGTGGAGCACAGAACTTTGTAGCAGCGAAGGATGGACTTCAGGAATACCAGAAAGAAGGAAAATTGAAATGTGGGGCTATAGAAGGATGCTGAAAATTAAGTGGATAGATAAAGTACTAAATGAACAAGTTTTGGAAATGATGAGTGAGGAAAGACGTTTGTTGAAGAGTCTTACAGAAAGAAGTTGTGCGATACCTTTGGATGTATGTTACTATTATTTCAATTCTAGGTACCTGGCTGAACAATATCCATGATTAAAATCACCACTACTCACTTAACATCAGAAAGTCTCCAAAATTGCAATGTTGGAGGTGGACCTAGATACTTTTGGGGGGGTGGGGCTTGAGCCCCCTAGCCCTCCCCCCCCTGGATCCGCTCCTGGAAGTACGCATGTTGTCGTGGCATGTCTCATTACTATAAGAGAACTCTTAGTTTCCTCCAGCACACTTGGGAGATGAAAACGATCATTAGAGGAGTCTTAGGTAAAATGTATAGGGTAATAGCATTAAGTGTAAAAGTTTTCTGCAAACCATGAGGTGCGGAAACAACAATGAATCTTTCACATATCTTTCTGTTACCAATAACCTTGAAATTCTATGTACAGTATCAGTGACTAAAGAATTAGTGAACATGTAACCGTAGTAGCGACTATTAGCTCATCAGGCTGTCTAAAAGCTAATCGGACGAGGAAAGTATTTGTTTAACATACCGTATAAATATACTCTTCCAATTTTCTAACAAACAAATTTGTAAAGTACATGAATAAAACATTGAATTAAAATGCAGAGAGTTTTTATTTATTGCTTCTTAAATGACATAGCAAGTTGTACTGATCATAAATTGAAGCAACCATGTTTGGTATATGGGATCCGTTACAGAATTGTTAAAAAAATGGTTACAAGATCTCTCATAATATAATTGACAGGCACCAAAATAAACTAGTAACGCGCTGACTTTATAGTTTTTTGGAACTTATTCTCCACAGTATTACTGATAACGGTAAAAATAGCACCCCTCTTGAAAAGTAATTATCAAACAAATAATACTATTTCAGGAGCTGTCGTCCTCAGAAATTAATTTAAATATTCGTTTACTTGAGAAAACTTAAAAACGCCTTTCTGAGACACGGAACTGGAAATTAGAAACAATTGCAGTAGTTGAAGTGGTGTAAAGCACCTGTTACAAGAAATACTCCAGCTATGTAGATGAAAATATAAAAGTAAAGGGTACATGGGTCCTACACAGTTACTGCCGCTCCCCGTAGGAACTGCTCCTCCCTACTACAACCCTACTAGAAGGGTCAGCGCCATGCTCCATCAGCCTTTTTTTTTTTTTTGCTGTCATCAGTTTCTGGACTGGTTTAATGCAATCCTCCATACCTTCCTACCTCACAACCCACGTCCTCAGTTATCTGATTCATATATTCTAATCTCTTTCTTTCTCTACATTTCTTACCTTTGACTGTTCCCTCCAGTAACAAGTTAACAAATCCTGCATGTCTCAAAATACGACCTACCATCCTGTCTCTTCTTTCTGTAAGACTCTTCAACAATCGTCTTTCCTCACTCATCATTTCCAAAACTTGTTCATTTAGTTCTTTATCTATCCACTTAATTTTCAGTATCCTTCTAGCACCACATTTCAATTTTCCTTCTTTCTGGTATTCCTTCCTGCTACGTATAAAGTGCTGTGCTCCACACATAGAGTTTTAAAAAGTTTTTTCTGAGTCCTAGATTAATATTTGAAACTAAAAATTTCTCTTTTTCATGAAAGTCCTTTTTGCCAGCGTTATTCTGCTTCTAAGATCATTCCTGCTTCAGTCATCGGTTGTAATTTTACTTCCTACGAAGCAAAATTCACTAAATTCTTCTATCGCATCCGATCCTATCTTTAAATTTAATCTACTGTTATTGGTATCATTTCTGCTACATTTTATCACTTTTGTCTTGCTTTGGTTTATATTTAGTCCAAAATCTTCTTTCAGTATTTTGTTCGTAACAGTCAGTAACTTCTCAATATCTTCAGCCTGTTCTGCTAACAATACAATGTCATTAGCAAATATTCTGGAAGTAAAATACTCCCAGATATACGTATGTGTAATATTCGAAGTCGAAGTATGTACCTTTCTGGGCCTCTTGGTCAATAATGCCATATGTATTATTATTATTGTCATTTATGTAATTTGTAATAAGCATTATAGTAAAGAATAGATACAAACTGGTCGAAATGCGAAATTTTTTTAAATCTCTTGAAATACCAGAATAATTTTATGAGGCGTAGATGAAACAAAGACTTACGAGGGAGCAACTCAGATCGGTGGATAACATAGCTCTGTATGTTCTGATACTAGCTGTTGCCGCGGCTTCGTTTTCATGAACGGACTGCTCTTTTAAGCAGATTATTCAGATAAGGAAGTTTTTTTCAAGCTTTCCAGTACCATGTTCTAAAGAACAGTAGGTTCAGATCAGTTTTCAATTTTTGTGATCGAAGTAAAAATCAAAGAAATATCAAAAAACAAACACTGTTTGCCCATTTTATTTGACCAGGGAGAGAAACCGGTCTACGATCAGACTTCAAGATCAGAACTGAACTGTCATCTGAACGTGTTTAATTATGTGATGTAATGCTATGCTGTATCCTATGGTGCGAGAAACTTTCAAATTACCCCAGGAGATGTGACTCATTATAACAGAACCCATAAAAATTTCGTCACTGTGGAGTTCGTTATTTTTACCGCCAGGAAATAAATATATCAAATGAGCAGTTAAATATTTCAGCATTTAATTTTTTTAAAGTTACAATGATTGAAACCCCTTAAAACCTGTCCTGTATCTTTGACATGTATCACAGTTAGCGAAACAGTATTTTTTTCTCGCAGTTAATATGTTTAAAATAAACAATACAAAAAATTCAAACACACCATACTACTTCACCGAGGTGGTAGAAGAGCGTTAACGCTCTTCTACCTTTCATTCGGGAGGACATGGTTCATATCCCGTTCGGCCATCCTGATTGCGGTTTTCCGCAATCCTTTGAGACGAATGCTGGGATGGTAGGCATGGGCATTTAAAAAAATATATCGATAAATATCGAAACGATATTTACAAAAACTATCGATATATATCGGGGAAAGAATATCGATATTTTTGGCTAAAGGGAGTAATTATCTAAAAAAAAATCATAAAATACATCAAAATATTTAAGAAAATTCTGAAAATCAAAGACACAGGTAGAAATTATACAAACTTTTATTAATTTTTCAATCAATCAAACCAGTATTCGTCTGATATGGACATCAAAAGAACTCTCTGTTTCACGTTCTCCCCTGTCAATCTAATCCTGTTGTTCGGTACAGCTAAGTTGACTGCAGGAGCCACTCTCTTGGACGACACAGAAGAAGCTTGACATATAAGGTATTTCAGCGCCCTGGAGCACTGGCAATTCACCCAAAACTTTACTGGGTGTGATTTTCTGTCTATTAATGGTTGGTCCAGATACTGCTTAAGCTCATTAGGAACTGAGCCAGAGCTTGGAACCTCTTGCATAACAGTAGGGACCGAGTGGGGCGGTGTAACGGTTAGCGTTCTCGCCTCGCATTCGGGAGGACGGCGGTTCGAATCCCCGTCCGGGCATCCAGATTTGGGTTTTCCATGGTTTCCCCAAATCACTCCAGGCAAATGCCGGGATGCTTCCTTCAAAAAGGCCATGGCCGAATTCCTTCCCATTCCTTGCCCCCATCCTTTCCCGTCTCTAAAGACCTCGATGTTAAAAAGAGACGTAAAGCAGTTACAAAAAAAAAAAAAAAAAAAAAAAAAAAAAAAAAAAAAAAAAGAAAAGTAACAACATAACAGTATCCCTAAGGGATAGGCCCTAATAGCTTTTCATGTGCCGACCAAATTGATGCGTTATCTGCGATATATTGTGTTGCTGCTGTAGACCTTACTTTTGGAGAACGTTGTCCTCGTCGTCTAAGTTCCAAGCGAATATCATTACTTATTGTAGACATCGCATTTGACACACCGATTGGAGAAGTGAAGTGTATACGTTTGAAACGCGGGTCCAAAATGGTAGCTGCTGCAAGGAATGTATTTCTTTCTAAAGGACTTAATATCTCTTGAATTCTTTGGAGTAAAGCCTCTTTTACCGTGAATCCTAAAGTGGTCGAAGGAGTAGCTTGTTCCGTTACTTGTCGAAGCAGATTTGTAACAGGAATGGCTAAGCTAGCAGTCACATAATTTGTACCACTAACCTCTTCAGTGGCTTCTTTGAAAGGGCCAAGCAGGACAATGAGGTCACGTTTTACATTAAGCTGTTAAGTTGCAACCATATCAAGTGTGTTTATATTTGACTGACTTTTTGTAGCTAAGATTTTAGCTACAATTGCGGAGAGTCTGACAAATCGTTCTCACATATTAAAGTAGGAGTTCCATCTAGTACTAACAGCTTGTGTCAAAGTCAACACCTCTTTTCCCTTTTCCCCAGATGCTTCTTGTTCAGATCTTAATAGATCCTAACCATTGACAGGCTGCTTAAAATAAGTCACAATACTTTTTACGTGATCGCAGAGTGCTGCAAATGAATTATTTTCACTTAACACTCCATCAACGATTTTCATCATCAGGGCTTGACCAGTAAGTTGCAATTTCTAATCACCAAACCTCTCTGCAGTGCGTATGTTGCGAGGGCATACGCTGTTGTTGATGGTGATTCATCCGTCGGATGGGAATGTTAAGGTTGGCGCCCCCTTTAGAATGCTTCGCAAAAGTAGGCCTGAACATGCCGACACCGGCTTCCACCCTCTCCCTTCTTTCATCTCTCATCCATAACACTCTATACTGAATCACACAGTGTCACTGTCAAACTCACTTAGGAGCACTGTCACACTGGGGAAGGAAACGGGGATTTTTTTTAACTGCTTAACGTCTCTTAACAGCGAGGTCTTTAGAGACGGGAAAGGATGGGGGGCAAGGAATGGGAAGGAATTCGGCCATGGCCTTTTGAAGGAAGCATCCCGGAATTTGCCTGGAGTGATTTGGGAAACCATGGAAAACCCAAATCTGAATGCCCGGACGGGGATTCGATCCGCCCTCTTCCCGAATGCAAGGCCAGAAGGCTAACCATTACACCACCACGTTCGGTGAAACGGGAAACCACCACAGTTCATCTTCCTAGGAGGAATATACATCACCCATGGTAATCGCCTACAACCTGACACGGGAGAGGCGTTCGAAGAGGATCTTACTATCAGTAAAAACTATTGGTGTCTCAGTGATTAAAAAACTAAAAACCATTCTCACTACATCAATCGAAGACAGCAATCACAAGAAAGTATTCTTTAGTAGGGCTGTAATTCACGAGAAAGCTATATATCTTAATGCTTTTTTTAAAGAGCATTACAATGAACTTTGGGATAGAGGATTTAAAGCAATCTAGAATTGGTTTATTAAGTTCAAAGTGCGATAATCATTCCATTACATCAAAATTTTTCTGTATGCTTGGAACGTATTCCCTATAATCTATCTATATATATAAAGATGAATGTATGTATGTTTGTTTGTTTGTATGTATGTATGTTTGTTTGTTGGTTGGTTGGTTTGTTCTTCATACAAATCCACAGTTTTCATCCGATTTCGATTAAACTTTGCACACTTATCCTCTGAAGCAAGGAGAAAAATACTGTCTACATTTGGTTGAAGAATTATCTGTATAAATATCACATGTTGTCTCATAATTTCGAAATACTACTGAACGGCGATAGACAGACGCGTTGGATATGAACGCCTCTGTACTGTTTTTCCGTGTAGCAGACGGCAGCTCAGTGGTTAAAGCGCTTGCTTACAAATGTTTGGCTCGTGGTCTGAGGTTCAAATCTCCGTGGGGACTAATATTTTTAAAAATTGTTTTTGATCGTAAGAATCTCGCCTGGGCTGTAGGTTATTCGGATTGAATGTTAAACTGTAGATATCACAAAGTTAGGGATGCAATGCGAGGCAAATCGTAGGTAGTCTTGCAATGATGCAGGTGTACACTTTGTTACGTTATAATGATCCCTCAGGTTTTGTTCGCAGTCAGTGTGTGTGTGTGTGAATCGCAGTAATAATATTATAAATACGAATGTAAGTCTTTGTCTTTTTTTTTCGTTTTCACGACTAAATGGCTATATCAATATTGATAGAATTTGATAAGAAAATCTGTTATTAAGGGCACAGGACATTTTTTTCAGTATGATTAACAGTTGTAGTCACGAAATTTTGAGATCTTATCGAATGGTGACAGAAATATGTCGGAAATTGATTCTCTTCAAGAGACAGGTTCGACGGTAGAATGAATTAGTGATAGCTTTCCTGTCATATTATGCCGACTCGATATTGTTTGGCACCAATCATTCGTTACCAACAACTTTCTATATTCAATTCTGGCAAAAAAAATTCTTAATCCACGCGTACGAAGTCGCGGGTACGAGCTAGTTCTATATAAACTAACATTCTGTATTCTAGGTTACCGTATTCAAGATTTTCGTATTTGCGGCTAATTTACGGAACGTATTCCTTGAGATTAAGGAGTTTTGACTGTAGACTAGATTGTAGACATTTAAATGAGTTAACAGTCATTCCTAATAACTTGTGGTTCATCAACCCATTAATTGTTATTCGTAAATGAAAAAAAAACAGTTGAAAAGATAATATTTCAACTACAAAGATAAAATAACCGCTTACATGCTAATATAAAAATGACGTTAACGTAATGTAGTTAAAATTTAACAGCTTTTTTTAACCTCTCAACCGCTGATGAAGCTGTTATATTTCGACGAATTCACTTTTTAAGACACTTTCAAAAGATTGGATATGTACGTATATTTGTCCTATATACATGTAACGATTAAATTGGATACTGAATTGCGTTCGTAGAAAAAATATCGAATTGGTGCTTAAAATCGATACACTAAATACAATATCGATGTATCGATATATCGAAAATAAAAATATCGGCGATAAGTATCGATATTTTTTAGAAAAAATATCGATATATCGATACATCGATATATTTTGCCCATCCCTATGGGATGGTTCCTTTTAAGGCTATGGCCGACTTCCATCCCCCCTTAGTATAGTTACCGTAGGCTGAAAAGGATTTCCATAATCCTCAAGCAGCCCGTCTCCCAGCCTTCAGCTGGGAGGAGTGAAACTGTAAAAAAAAAAGCCGTACTACTAAGTCACACACGCCGAATCAACGTCACATTAACGTAGTAGTAATTTATGAAACTATGAACTAGCGCGTATTTATTCATGTCATAAAACTGTGTAAGTCTTAAAAAAAAGACGAAACTCGTTTGCCATACAAAGCATTTGTTTTAGTTACAAGACGGAAGAATAACAAAAAACAGTTTCTGTCATATTAATCTGATATCAAGTTCATGTGAATGACCGTAAATGTAATTATTGTACAGATAAATGAAAAATAATATCAATTCTGTATGAAAATGTATTAGGTTTGAATAATGGAATAATAAATATCAAATTGTATTTGTTATTCCCGCGCTCAGTGTGGAATACAAACAGAATTGTTGCTTCAGAATAATTAATTAACCTCTCTGAAAACAATGAGCTTCCAGGAAATATTTGCATCCAGTTGGCCTAGTCTTTCAAGTTCTCTTTGCTAAAATGTCATCAATACTCTTGAAAAAATTCATTCATCGTTTCCCCAAAATGAAGACATGTCCGTATTTTTACGCCTAACCGCTTTGCATACTTTCTCGTAGAAAAATGTCCCCCTTCTCGCATTTAAGAAAAAATAAAACAAGCAAAGAGAAACTTTTCGAAAGCAGATTTTGAATATGGCGGGATTCTAAGGCAGAGAGGGGAAAAAGCGGGTGCAAAGTGGTCTGAAGAGAGAAAGAGGAAACACAGTACAGCAATGAAGAAGTACTGGACAGGAAGAGAGATAAAACAACACCAAAGTGCTGCTAAATTACAAGTCAAAACAAGGACGAAGGAGGATAAAACGACCTAAGAAGCGGTGAACACAACAAAATGTGTGAAAACAACTGAAAATTGCACGTGGTCTTAGTAGCCAGGACGGAAGGAAGAAGAAGATAACAAATTCCAACGTTGAGCTTTGACGATGCCATTGGGAAATGACAATTATGTACTGTACCTAATCATTTTAACGTTAAGGACACTGTATTAGATACAATTCTTTTCGCCGACAACCAGATGATTTTAGCTGAGACTTACAACGAAGGTTATACTTAATGATGAAAATATCAAATGATTACGATTTGAAAATCTCTTCAGAAAAAGTTAAGGTAATGGCATTCAAGTCATACGAGCTATCAATTAACGAACAATACAACAAATTAACAGATTCCTACCAGAAATGGTGATGTCAATACCAAATAACAGAAATTTCAATACCTTCTTGGAGTTATCAAAACTAATTTTAAGAACATCAGACGCGACACAATTACGAAATTCTAAAAAGTACTGGCTGCTCCAACATTACTATGTGGGTTCGAATCTTTCACATTTTCTAAACGACAAATAAAATCGATAGAAGCAGCTGAGATGAAATTTCCGAGAGCCGTGGCTGGGTATACCTTACTAGATATGAAAGCAGAGAAGAAATACAAAACAAGGACGAAGGAGGATAGGTTGACCTAGAAGAGGTGAACACAATAAAATGTGTGACGGTGAAACAAATCATGAATGGTTTAAACCCTGAAGATGATGATGGTGATAATGTTTAACTACGGCAGCTGGTACGTCAGATCCGAGATTTAAACTTCAGTGCGTAGTCCTCCCTGTTCCAGTATAGCGGAGCTTTAGCACACTCAGCTAATCCAGCTTGTGTTTAGTAAGTAATACTTAATGATTGCCAGTGTATTCGTTGTAGAGTTGTGAAATGAATATGGCTGTTAGTCTTTTGTAATATTAATAATTTAGGGATTGGCTGTTAAGGTCACGTGTCCTGTCAGCCAATGAGAGCTGACTTCTACTAACATCAGACATAAGAATTTTCGTTTGTATATGTTTTACCAGATAATGAGTAAAACATATTGCGAGGGATATAATATGCATTAGATGCATAGAGTTGAAAGACCAGGACAGGTTATTTTAACACATAGAACGTTGCGACAAACCGTTATGACTTACGACATAAATAGCTTATATATGTATGAGATATTACCAAATTGAAATTCAAGATATTACTGAATGCTGGAAGTTAATTGAAACACAGTTAAAAGTAATAAAAAACAACGAATGATGTAGCAGTCCTGCTGCTTCCTGCCGGGCCTAAGGTATTATGTGTAACACTCTATTCGATGGATTGGTTTCGTTTCCAGCATTCAGATCGACTACATTCGATACGTGCGATGTGCGGCCTTTCACGAGAGAAAACGCTTTCTGACTGCGTATTTTCTGATCATTTATTATTCGTCGAAGTGTTTGTTCACTGAAAAGCCAACACCGGAAATAGATGCACGCTCGCAAATGATTAATCGAACGTAATTGCTCTGTGTGAAGCAACAATTCCTCTCCAACGAAAACCCGTCATCCAGTTGAACGATACGGCCATACTGGACTATGCGCATCAGTGAATCGACAGTGGAATCTCTAATAGGTATACAGGCGCCAACCGTTCTTGGTATGAATTGCTAGTGTTGTATATCTACAGTACACAAGTTCAGTAGCAGTTTAGAGTACTTGTGTTTTATGGATAGATAAATGTCTCTGCTGAAACGAATGGGTTATGTACGTAAGAAATTATGTATGAGCTAACTAGCTACAAGCTTTTACTGTAATGTAAACCAAAACCGATGAGAACCACTCTACTGAAAAAGAAATTTAAAATAATATTCCGTTCACTCATACTATCCCCCACTGGAATACTGATCACTTTATGCACTGTAACGATGTATAATGTCGAAATACGCTGATATCTGTGCGGAAATGTCAAAACACATAGAGATGAAAGAATTACATGCAACGAGCGAATAACTTCGAATAAACGTTTTTCCCCTTGCGCATGGTTTCATACTCAAACGCTTTTGCATAATTACAAATACTCAGCGGTGAACGTTAATGCATTTGTCTGCTTGTAACAAATTTATATGATATTATTTTATAAGATGAATGCGTCACTTTATTGTCTGAAGCTCTTTTATTGACAAATTATTCATTTAGTTTCTGGAGTCACAGTTTATACATAAAGTCCTGTAACGCGCCGATCATGTAACCAAATTATTGGTGCTTCAATAACTTGGTTGTTGGTCATTTTTCTGCAGTTAATAGTAAATAAATTTTATAAACAAATCACCATCTACAAACAACTGTTTTAGTGAATATTTTTAACTTCCCAGACGCGTTTCGACCTTGTGGTGTGGTGGATTATCAATGGCTGGAACATATAATAATTTTGTTAATGTGTACCACTCTACTTACTATATACAATAAAAATAATATATGTATATATATATATATATATATATCTGGTGGGTTTGTACGAAAACAAACTATTGTAACAAGTAGAGGCTTGAAAAACAACAATTTGCGGACAGTTTAATTGTAATTCTAAACACGCGTCGTTAAAATTGTAAAAAGTGTTGATTCAGACCACCATGTCAGGATTACAGTATTGGTAAGTAAATAATTTGAATTGTGTATTTAGAATTGAATCATATTAAGGCTATATATTCACAGGTACTGATGATGCCCCACACCAGTAGCGCAAAACGCGTCTAAACTCACTTTTCGAGCACAATTTAAACTGATAATGCACACTTTAATTGTTTTTCAATAATAAGTAGTTTAGACCAAAACCACCTGTACACTACCAATGTTTCGTTTAGTGGTCGTTTATTCTTCTCCGATCACTGATTTCTGTGTATGCTAAAATTGCCACTATAACATGTACAGAAACAATAAATTAATATAAAATTAGTGATTTAAGAATTATTAGTCCATATACAAATACGTAATACTTTAACAAATTTTAATCTGTCCACTTTACACTTGCCTTACATCCGTAGCTTCACTTTAAATAAGATTTTAATTCTTCCTAGTATTGTTCAGCGCTATTTTAACTGCTTCTCTAAACTGTAAAGTATTCCAAGTCGTTACTTCAAAACAAACTTTATTCGCGACTTCCATAAAGATTTCGATTTTTCTTTCATCTTCCACAATTTTTCATGTTGTCTATGAACACTTCGGGTCTTGGAATACTATCACTACATTTTGAAAAGTGAATTAATACTTTCTCCTTCTTGTTCGCGGAAGCTGATATTGACCTTCTAACGACATAATAGAGACTCCTTTGAAAACTGCTTCACCGTAGACTCACCTGGTCTCTTATTGTCTACTCAAACTTGTATGATCTATATTCGATCAATCAAATATGTTAACTACGAAACATGCACAACCACATTTTCGTTCCTTCTAATCAGTACAAAACCTAAATGCTATAATTACGGCTGGAAGAAACAACTTAAAATTACTTAAATCTTCAGAAAATGTCTTAGAAAATCATTTTTGACGAATTAACCATGAAGTTTAGTATCCTTTAATAGTAGCCCAGACGATTGTTTCATTACATCCTCTCCTGCTTACTTTCCGTGTTTGGACTGTTTCAAAAATTTTGTTGAAAAATAAAATTTAATGAACTTGGCTGTATTGTCGATAAGGCCGAAATGCATTAAATAAATAAATAAAATAAATAAATTGCGTTTTTCCAGAAACTTGATTCTTGGATTGACTTGTTGTTGGCTAAGAACAGCACTTCTTCTTGGCACACGAATCCTATGTCTCTGTACTCGAGCAGATGCTGAGGTTTCTGAATGGAACCAAAGTCACTCATGTTGTCGTATGTGTATCCCCACTTTTTCATAGTATTCCTGCACCTTGGAACTCCTGTTCTGAGCCGATTCAAAGCCTTCCATTTCTCTTACGGAAGATCCCACCCAGCAGCCAGTTTTTCTTAGGCCCTGAAACTAGAAGATCTTAAGAAACACCTCCTCCCATAAGTATATTCCTCTTTCGTCTGGTATTTTTCCCAGGGAAAATGAGAAACATGCTCTCCTGTGAACAGCTTATTTAAATAATTCATCACGTCCCAGCATATTCGTTCAACAACATTCGATGATACAAATTACTACGCCACCTTGCAGAAGTATGGCTGAGGGTCATATAAATATTGAAGTAAAATAAATAGGTGATAGCTGAATACTACTAATTATCTGTCTGTAGAGTAAATGAACACACATAGTCACACTATATCCTCTACAGTCAGAGTCAGCTATCTCACATGTGGTAATTACCAAGTGGATACATAAAAGTTTAGATATATACATAATTAATGAAGATACTACCAACTAATCATTTAAGAGACACATAAGCCCTTTATGTCTCTTAACAGAGAAACTAAGTCCCATGTATTACAGCGCATTTGGTTTTTCTATTAACACTGATAAATAACGGTAGAGAATTAATTTTTAGCTCATATAATGGACGTTGATGACAGAATCAGGTAAACTAAAGTCGTACTCAGGAATTCATTAGAGGCAGTGGTCTTAAGCTGTTCTTACTGCGAAGAAAAACTAAAGTGGCTTGACTCCTGAAACATTACAACCCCTTTGCCCACAATGACTTCCTTACACCTCCAGGACAATTCCTGCCTGAGTTCCTTGTAGGAATTGCATGAAAAAAACCGAACTAAATATTCTACAACGTCTCCTTAAGCAAAGCGCCATGTAACAATCACAGTCTGCAATGAATGAACAACACGAAATACTCGGACTCAATGCGGTAAGGCATTTCATTATTAGTTTCTTCACTGTATAATTGACGGAAGGTACAAAATGAAGACAATCAAGTTACTATTTTCTCGGAAAATTTTTATATTGATTACAATCAATGATGCTGCTCCATGATCTTCAGTATTCGATTGATCCAGGACGATTCACTATAAGAAACAGATCTTTGTTTCTTATTCTAAAGTAGACTTCCATGAAAGACACTACCTAAATGCCTCAACAGGCGAACGGTTTAGCTTTACCTCGACATGTAGCCAGAAAAAATTGAATTTTATAACATATAATGAAAATCAGCCTTCAGTCACTTTGATGAATGCAAATTTATTACATTACAATGCATTTCGAATCCTGTGGATTCATCATCAGGTATTAATTTACATTTGTTATTTACATTGGTTTATTTACATTTGTTTGTTCGCTTAAGTGAGATTCGTGCCTAGTGCAGTTCATTTCTGTGCGAACCTGAGAAGAAGTTGTAATCAAATTCATGTAGCACTGCACTAGACACAAATTCACTATGGTACACATATTTACAGAAACAGAGTAATTACAGGATGAAACTATTTTGAAACTTGAAAGCGGATAGATATCTTAAGTGTACTTGAAACGTCACCTACAAACACAGCGGAATCAAGCTTCCGGCAGATGTCGCCAATAAAAATTCATGTAAGTTGATTTATTTGTTATGGCTTTACACATCATCGACGTCGAAGTTATCAGATGAGGGACCGGACGGGGGACGAGGAACGGCAAGGAATTGGGCCGTAGCCTTTTTAAAGCAACCATTCTGCCTTTCACTTTGAGTGATTTCGGTTAGCCAAGGAAAACCGAAATCAGAATGACTGGACGGAAATTTGAACCCGCGTCTTCCTGCAATCTGGGTTAGCTTCCTGTATCAGGACTGTGTGGCTCTCCCTATTTTTAAAGACCTCACTGAATGTTACTATGTATTCTAAGGAACATTTATCAATCACCAATTGGTAAGAGAAGGAAGGTATAGAAAAGTTCAGAGAACTATTTAAAAATAATTTAAAAAGCACGTGTCTCAGAGGAGAATACTAAACAATATGCAACACGAGAGAACATCCACATTCCATGAAATAGTATTTTCGCAACATGGCCATTAGTTTTAATTTTGAGGGTCCTCGGGGTCGTAAAAGACTTCATGTATAGTGTGGAGGCAGACGGGTCTATAACTCCATACAACCGAACATTTAGTCGTCTTATGACGAGTTTTCTGAACGGTCTATTGCAGAAGTAACTACATCCTTATCTATTAGATTTTCGAGTAAATATTTCATAGTAATTTGAAGGATATGATATTAGACTCGTTATTTTCTGTTTTACTTGAGCGCCAAGTTTGTTTCTCCATTTAAAAACTCATAATTTATGAAGAAACTGCCCAGCAATACAACCAACTTTAAAGGCAATCCAGAAATGCATAATGATGATACTTTAACTATGTCAAACTACTTCAAACTATTGACCGATGCATAAACTAGCAGAATATCAACTAATCAGTTGGTATAACAATATATTTTCAGTGAATTGTAATGGTAGTTACTACCCGGGAGATTAATAGATTTTCGTAAGAAGTTCTTGTCTTACATAGCTAATAATAATAAAAATATAAAAAAATAAAAACACATTATCGGTGTTCATATAAAACGATTTGAAACATAAAAAATTTCGAAAGCAAAAATACTATTTAATGAATTAAAAACTCCTAATTTCCCAAAATTATTGCGATTTGCCTTTTAATGGTGGCATCAAAATGAAAATTCACCCTACTGAAAGAAGTATTGCAGTTCTTTCGGAGTACGCAGAATAAATCACGCCGAATCCACTAACATTATTTTTACGAATTCTACCTGACGATTGTAAAATTTTCAGAATTATGTCTAACCTCAAGAAGTCAATCCCAAATATTATTGACATATAGGGAATCTGTTTGCAACAGAGAAGTTTAGTATTACGTCTGCTTAAATATCTTTCTTGAATAAAATTTTCTGATTTCACAAAATCAGAACAAGAATTTGTGGAAAACTATACATGCTGAGTAGCTATTTTTTCGCATACCCCACGTAATACCACTAATTGCAAAAAATACTGGGAAAAATACACCATCATCGGTTCTAAAGTTACATAAGTGCGGAATATCGGAAAAATTTTGTCGATGGATTCAAGATTTTCCAACTTTATATTCCTAGAGTGTGGTAAAGACAATTAACTTACATTTAAAGTCTGAGGTGAGGCAGGGAATAGAAACAGTGCTCTTATTGTTTCTAATACTATTAACGGGGTGAGTGAAACTCTACTTACCAGCATTAGGCTTTATAAGCCGACTTAATAATTTGCAGTTAACTGAAGTCCAATAACGGCTGTACAGAATTCCAGTAGGAATTAAAATATGTCTCTAAATGAATAAGGAACTGTACATTCAGTTTAAATCTCAACATAAATTAGTTTGCAAGAAAGCGAATATTAATTAACGAATATTGCCTTGTAATTCGCAACATAACACGTTACAAATATATGAAATGAAATTTAGTACAGTTACTGGGAAATAAAACTGGAGTGTTTTCTTAGTGGCAGAAACTTAGAGAGACTTGGAACGATAGTCTAAATTGAATTATGATAACGGAATAATCTGTTAATCAGTGACAACTGATGCAAAGATGCTGCATCATATACTTATACTCTAATCTTAGCATAAATTCAGTGCTTAATGGCCCAGGAATGCGACACATGATTTAATTTATTATGATTGTTACATAAAATTTGCAAGCCAGTTTGTCGAAGAGATAGACACTATAATATTTCTAGTTTCCCATATTGATCACAATTTAAATTTGAGGGTACATGTTTCTATCTTATCTTCTGACTCAGGGTTTCCCCCCAAGTCCACTTAACACAGTAGAAAACATATTCGCTCTGCCTTACTAAAGCGATTTGGTGCAGTCAAATTTTCAGTTCACCAGTTTCAGCTATAGGTGATCTCATCACCAAGATTACATTTCACTGTTTAATGTAGTATGAAATAGCTTTTTGGTGCAATTCAGCTTATACGGATAAAGAATTCAGAGCTCAGAAGTCAGTTAAAGGAATAATATATGGGGTTAGAAGTAGAGCTTCCTGCAGAGATTTGTTGAAGAATGCAGAATTTTAACATTAATCGCCGAATATATGTACACAATAACAACATTTCTCTTCTTCTCTAACCCAATTTCTTAACAGTTTTGGTTGGGTTTTCTTTCGTGAGCTTTACTCATCGTTTGTATGGTCATATTTGGATAGTTTTACGGCCGCATGCTCTTCTTGACGCGAAGCATTTTATTCCTATTGCTAGTTCGAATGGGAAAGTCTGTATGACTGTGAAACGTACAACTAAGTTCACCGTGTGATAAGTATATATTTTATTTGTGAAATGTGTAGTTTATGACGCGGAGATTGGGTACCGTCTCGGCATTCGCCTTGATGGCTGTGGAAAACCACCTAACCACAGCAGTCATGACGGCCAGTACCTTGCAACCTGTTCGTTGTACCTCCCCGATCTAGAGCGCTATTCCTCAGCACACAGAACCTCACTGGAAGGTATTATTACTAAGAATTCTCTAGAAACATCTTGGTTTTAATGGAGTAGTGTCCAGAGCCCTCTCTTCAAAGTCCTCCATATATAAATTGGCTACCACAGGAGAAAGTGGCAAGCCCATAGCCACACCATCAGTTTGCTCATAGTACCGCCCACTGTACAAGAAATATTGTGGTGTGACAGAGTCACCCACAATGAATAATTAAATAATTAATTATTATTCAGATTTTTTCTTTGTAATATTCAGATTTCGTTATGATATTCAATTATGTAGATCAAAATATGGTAGATAATAGAAATATTGCATAGGTAATAATTGTATATTCAACCCAGGCAGCCAAAGTCATTATTATTATAATTTAAGTTCTGTAAAGCTCAGTGTTCAGTAACATTTGGTTTGGGAAGCTGAGAGCTGCCATTTTAACGGTCTAGGGCCAGACAAAGTCGTTGAGGCTTCGCGACAGTGAGACCCCCGAACAATGCAGGAACGCGCTAGAAAACCCGTTAGGGACAGTGAACTGCTCCCTCCCTCTAGTGTTGGCGCGAGGCCACGAAAAGTGCGCGAACGGCGATAGCGTATGGAAGGGCGCGATAAAAACACGTGACGACGGACTTGTTTCAATGCACCAATCGTGAAAGTCATAAGGGTCCACAGTTCTAATTCTAGGGAGTTTGTTACATGTGGAGAGACGACTTTCCGAGGAAGAAGGCATCTTAAGCGGCACTTGCAGTCCGGACCGACAACCGAGCAGACGTGTTGAAGCCGACACGCTCACATCCAGCCATGTGTGACTGGGTCCGGTCACATTGACTTGTACTTTCTTGCTCAGGAGAGCGGGGAATTATATGGCAAGCCTGCCATAGCCTGAGGGTTATTGTGGACGTGGCGAACCACCATCCTGGTTTCGCAGCTGTTGTGGCATTATCTGCTGCTCATTTCTTCACGTCGACGCATGGTAAAGTAACGAAGCGTACGGTCACATTCCGGTGGGTTTTTGATAGACTTGTGAACCCTTAAGCGGCCCTGAGACAGACTCTCTTAATATCCTAAATAAATCACTGAGCTAGCTGATTTCATAATTAATTTCAATTTTAGCACCTTGCAGGTTTGTGTTAAATGCAAGACAGTGCTTTTTCTTGTTTTAAACTGGCGCCCTGGGTTTTTCCGCCTTTCATTGTGAACGTTAACATCAATCTGATGGCCTGTGTTGCCGTTTTGATAATATGTTCATTTGTTCTTTGTTGAAATAGTTAATTTCAATTTTATGTTTCTTTTACCTATGAATGTAACTGTCGGGTATAGCTTGTTTCCTTTGAAATATGATTAACGTAAAGTTAAATGTTACTTGGCATTGTATCATCCTTAAGACCCAATAAATCAAATTTTATTTCTGGTATAAAGTACATGGTTCTAGTTCACCTTGTAGCAACCATTAGATTAAAACCATTTTTTTTAATATTTAGATTTCATGTTAAAGTATAAAGGTGAGAAGGTAAGATTGGTCCAGGTGGAGATCTCCGGTATTCACCACTCCACCCTCCACCAGCAAGAGCATTTATTACAATATGTAGATGTGAGCACATGCTGGAACAGGTCTGCAATCCCTTGATCAAAATGTCGTCGTATTAGTTCCAAGGCCTCCTTGACAGGCACCCGCGCAAACAGAGAAACAGAGATTCAGCTGGTGTGTGAGATAGATATTTTGCCAGTTGGTACGTGGGAGTACCGATTGTACTGACAATAGGTCGTAAAGCCACCTTCTCCTTATGGATTTTCGGTAGGGCGTAAAACCTTGGTGGCCTGGCTCCACGAGGCCGTAGATTCTTGATGGTCTCCTCTGGTAAACCGGACTTCTTCAGAAGGGCTTTTCTTCTGGAGACTACTTTCGATCTAGGATCAGCTTCTGAGGATTTGTAAGAAGCGTCGTCTAATAAGCTCCTAAGCACAATAGGTGCTCCCACGTACCAACTGGCAAAATATCTTACACGCCAACTGAGTCCACTGGTGGGCCATTGTATAAACCATGTTATGAATTCTGCTGAATTCGTACAGACGCTCCAGGGACGGACCGTGTCGGATTCCGACCTCAAGGTGTGCTTTGATGTAGTTTCCCTGTTAACACGCGTGCCTGTCAAGGAGACTTTCGAACTAATACGACGACATTTTGACCAAGGGATTGCAGACCTGTTTCAGCATGTGCTCACTGCTCATATCTACATATTTCATGTATAGTGGGCGGTACTATGAGCAAACTGATGGTGTGGCTATCGGCTCGCCACTTTCTCCTGTGGTAGCCAATTTATATATGGAGGATTTTTTAGAAGAGGGCTCTGGACACTAAAAATTCTCTGTTTGTAACAAACAGTGAAATACACAATTGTAGCACAAGTATTAAAAGGCATTGTCATTAGTTCAAATGGGAGTCGGATATTCATGATAACATATCTTCTGCAAGCTCCAAAGACGTATTAAAAGTGTGGCAAAAAAATAATAGAAAATAAAAAAACTCCTTCGTATCTATAGATGAACTTATTCCAAAGGTATCAACAAAATAATTTCCACTATCTTGTATAATCTTGTATAATTAATGCCATATTATTCTAGAACAGTGTATCTTCCATTGTATACATCTGTTTTGTTATCTAATGATTTTGCTGTAAATTGACTCCTATCCACGTCCCCACATCACTGAATCTACGGAAAATGACTTTACCGTATTGTAAAAACTTTAATGCAGAATACTAATGGAGAATTAACAAATTATTAGTAAATAAAACGAGTCATTAAATCACGACGAAGGTTTTTGGAACTTTATAGAGAGTAAAGCACTGTTGTTTGTGACTTCCTTCAAGCGCACGTTGGTGACCATTCTAACGAAACGCAGCACCTTGGTTACTCCGTCATAACTCAAAGTTTTCTCCCCTGAAGCCTGCATCGATCTGACGTCGCCGCTGGTCTCGTCCATCACGGGTGACGTGGGGAGTTGTCGACGAGTTTTCCGGTCGGCAATCTTCGTCGGCCCCTGGCAGCTGTCGACGGTAATTGGCCTGCCCTCGCCTTGCTCAGTACTTTGTCAAGGGAGCGTGACCGGCGTCAACGGAGAGCAACTGTAAATAAAACAACGGCGGAGAAGCCAGCACGCTTCCCCCTTAATTGCGACTAATTACCAACTATTACTCTTGTCCGCTTCCTCCGGCTCTGAAATAACAATGTCTCTCAACAGCTGGGGTGAAGGAGGAGGGATTAGCGTTCGTCTCTTGCCTGGTGGCCCATTTGAAATTTTAATGACCGCGGAATTAGTTACACAATCCCCGTCTACAGGCAGCTACCTAACCGATGCTTCAACTTATTTATATTAGCTGGAGAAAGATACAAGAAAAATTTTAACTTCGGTTTCATATATTAGTCTTAATAGAAATGATTTCGCTTCATTATATTTAGAATTAATGTTATATTAGTTGCTTGAAATTCTGTCTGACAAAAATTCTGTTTACTTATTACATTTCATCGATTTTATTAACATCTTCATCACCCCGCATCTTTCATAGTGTCTATATATATATCATCGGAAATGTATATAATATGTCATTACATAGAATTCCTAGAAAGTGTATATGATGCCTAAAATCGACAGAAAATGTGTGAATTAAATTTTACTATAAACATTTCATAGGAAATTTATACGTTTCCTAAATAGCAAAATTCGAGATGACGATAGGCTAGCAGGGTATAACATAAAAAAAAACGAGTGAAAAAAAGAATCGTTTAATGTCTTTTGGCACTTTTGTTAGGGTTTCCGTACTAGATGTTGATAGACGACATGGTGATGCGCGAAATATTATGATAAAACTGAAGACGAACCTTATCACATTGGTACAAATAATGGAATCATAAAACAACTGTATTTTATATCTCAGTTCAATGTTTGTCCAAGAGGTGTTCTGGAATACAATGATGGATCTAGTACTGATATTTCACTATGCTCAGTTGCGAATCTACAACCAGTTGGAAATGGACATAGGATTAAAAATATGCTTTTGCAGAAAGGGTTGTAGTTCATTAAAATGTTTGTGTTTGAAAAATAAATTGTTGTGTAATGCCACTCAAGCTTATTCTGTAAAAATAAATAAGTTCTTAAGTTTAAGTATTAATAAATACGACTTTGAGTTTTATAATGTGACTTGATTATGTGAATTAGAGTCTTTATAAATAAATCATTTTGACTATCAGTTTATCTGTATTTTATTTTTTATTTATTCACTAAATCTACGGTACAATGTTAAATTTTACACATTTTCTAGTACAATTTCAGAATAGTATAAAATGGCTAGGAAATACATACATTTCCTAGGAAATGTATTAAAGAACGTCTGACAAATTAATCTTCACATTTCATAAGTTGGCTTGGAACTGTATACATTTTCTAGGAACCGTATACACTTCCTAGGTTTAGTACACTTCCGGTAACATAGATGCTGTGTAAAAGCATCTCTTTTAGACGTTCAGCTCAACAATTTACACATCCCCAATCTCTTATATATTAGGGTCTCATATTCTGGAAAGCTCCAACAAAAGTGAAAATAGGGCAGCTGATATAATTCATGAACACTGAATAATCTTGTTCAGAGCAATTAACTCTGATCAGGAACCAGATACCGCAGGGTCAAAATGTTTATAAAATATACAACTATCAATTTAATTTACGAATTAGTTTACAGTCAAGTGTTCTATCTTCTCAAATGAAGGGACATGCAGCATAGAATTAAAAAACACGTTAGTAGCATGATTTTTTTGTAAGGAAACATCATATCCACATCGTTAGACATTATTTTATGTCAATTATATTTCATTTAAAATGAAAACAGTGATGCTGTTTATGAAAACTTGTAAAAAAAATTCCAAATGTTCTTACTGAAGGGTACACACAGTAGTATGCATGGCTTCGTAGCCGGTTACAAACAGAAGCGGTCTCAGATTTTTGCCCAGGGCGTCTCCGCAAATAATTCCGGTTCTATCTCATCCCGTTTTTTGGTCCGCCATTTCGCCTACTGTATAGACATCCAGGCGCACGCTCGCGTATCTCCGTACGCCTGCACTTGACCGCGGGTCCCACAGGGCCGTTTCATCTGCCGAGTCATTCTCGAGATTTGCTCTTCTGCCTCTCCGCGTCTGCGTCCCCAGGGACATCCCTCTTCTCCCCTCTGCTTGCTCTGATCTCTCTCTCCCGTCTTGGGCCCACTCGAGGGGAATTGAGGACCAAGGAGCTACTCTTCTTTATTGCGTCGTACCGCGTGCAGCGCAACCTGCCAGTGGAGCCAATTGTTATCCATCCTCCCCACGTGCAAACGCCGCCAAAGCCGCGTCGACCCCCATTAAAGATTATTTTTGGCTTTGATAATCCGTTTATAACGTTAGAATCAAAACTGGAAAGCTGGATGACACTTGTAATAGGATACAGTGCATTGACCTTTATCAGATTACTTAAACATGTTTAGATACAATTTAAAATCCATTTGATGTTTAAGTTCCAATTCATTTTAAACACTGTAGTTAGCATTAGCAAACTACAAGCCTGTTTATCTAGAATGTTTAGTAAATTCGTTTGTTCTTAGTTTCCATTCATTTCCTTACATGCATTTTCGTCGAATGACGTCTATTGGTGCAAGAGTACCATATCGATACATCTTTCTGCCTGCAGCAATGCCGTCATGACAATATTCGACACCAGCCAAAATGTTTAAATATTTATCATGTTTGCGCGATTGCTCACTCGTATTTTTATGGCTTTACACTTAGTCGATTTCGAGGAATATAGAGGTGATAGAAGACTAGGAGAAATAACTGGAACGAATTCAGCCATGGCCTTTTGAAGAAACCATTCTCATTCGTCTGGATTGATTTCAACAAACCATAGAAAACCGAAATATAGATTGCTGAAAGGGGCTTTGACAATCGTCAGACATGGATTCAAAGACCCTTTTAATCCTCGTTCCTTTGATGAGACCTTCAAAAATATAATTTAACAAAATGTTAAATATGTATTCGGCTTTGGATTGATGAAAACATAACCTAGACAGATTTGAAGTCTACAACTTATTCCATTTACGATCTAGAGACCTGTCATAGACGGACAGACAGACAGTGGAGCAACAAGAACAGGACATAGTTTCTTTGCCAGTATGGAACCCTATTTATAATTATAAATTAAACAGTTTTTGTTGAATCATACTGAACAATTGATGCAGAATTTACCCGCCACCAGCATAATACCTATACCATAAGCCAAGAGACTGATTAATTGATACGGAAGATTCAGAAAATCAGCAGAATTTTTTTTTGAATCAACTAAACTTTCGATGCATTACTTATCTGCATTGCAATAAGCAGCCCCTAGATTACCAAGAGCCAAAAAGCATGTGTAACTGACAAAGAAGATCATTAATAAGCTCGGAATACACCATACATTGCTGTCATCTAGGCAAGACGTATCTGAAACATCGAAATACAGCAGTGATAGATCAGCGGTGAGCGATTAATGGTCTCCGTCACGGAGACAGGTCAATCGAGAGGGAACCGACACTTACTTTGGCAACAATCCATCCTCAGTTAATTTGTCTTTCCAAAATGTACTGCGGAAAGTGTTACATTGTAAGTTACGTATGCCTATAACTTGGACTTGTTAGTCATTACTTATTTATTAACATTTTCTATCAGCAATTATCACAATTATCATTCTTAATATGAATTATGTATAAGGAGTTAATTATCGGTATCTTCTACTAGCAAATGGGTCATAGATTTAACCGCAGTGTCAAAATAATTGTTAATTTATGCCTAAAAAAGTAATTAGCCCTACAAATTCCCGTTGCGTCTAGCGCTAATAACAATGAAATACTCGATAACTGAAAGATACATAATGAGAGACATTGTAATGAATACACGTAACGAATAAATAAAAATTAACAAACTTTGCAGAATCTTAATGTAAATTATAACTGGGTAGATAGACAAAAGCAACATTTAATTTTAAAACTGAGGTTAGGAAATCCTAGTATTGTTACGTATTTTATTACTGGACATCCCATATTACATGGAGAGACAATACTAAGCAGAGGTAAGTAAATCACTAGTCAAAATGTCTGATAGGAAATTTACTCATACTTTCTATGTACTTCAATACATGAAGAAATCAAACAGAAAGATTACAAAATTAATCGGTGAAGAATGATTTCTTATTATTTTTGTCATCGATACAATTCAGCAAATAACGGTAATAGCTTAAGTCCATGGCACTCGAAACATTAGTTGTCTCATGTATGTAGTTACTAAGCTTCAATTATTTTCTTCAGATATTATTAAAATTTTAGTTTTTACTTAGTAAGTACATTATTATACAAAAATGTACTAAATTCTTAAAAATATCGATTTTTGTATTTTCCCCTTTGGGATTCTTCTGAAACCATTATTTCTTGTGTTTCTAATTTAATAGTCTATATTTAGTGCATTTCGTTTTAAATGATTGCTTTAACAGGTTAGCAAAACACACTTTAAAATTGGCAATGAAATTAAATAATAGGAAACAGTAATAAAATCATAACAGTTATTCAACGATATTGAAGTCCAAAGCATCATCAATAATTATTCTTATATTATATAATTCTTATATAATATAATTCTCTTATAATTAGATATTTAACAACGTCAACCTCAAGGTACTTGGATTGATAATTTATAAGCATATGACACTTATAACTATTGTACTGGGTCGTAGTTTAAACAATGGGCCTCTTAAATATTTAAGGGGACATTGTACGTGAAATTCGTTGAAATTTGACATTTTCTGTTTTCTACTCCATAATGTACTATGGACTTTCCTGAACATTTTGGTATATAATACATTAAAATCAGACAATTGTAAGACCTTCAAATAATATTTTGATTGTGGACATGTGACAGTCAAAAGTCGCCACTATGCATATACTGCCACAGTTGAGCAGTCATATATTCGGAACTACACAGGCTAGAAGGCTGTGAATTGCTTTGTTTTGTGCCTACTGCTGCGTCTCAGAAGTTTGCACGAGTAAACAAATCAGTCCTTTGTTTCTGATAATAGTTTTCGTCGAAAGTAGTGTGATTATCGGCTATTTTTGTAGTAAGCTAACATCTATTGCTTTTTAACTGTAAATAAAATGACTAAGCGTAAAGGTATCTTCAAGAAACGCAAATTTGTGGGTAACAGATATGTGAGAACTGGATTTTCTTCTGAGGTACTTCAAAACACGTGTGCCAGCAGTGAAGGAAACCATGATAATGTTTGTGAAGTGACCACGCCCCCTAGTGCATCGAAAAGGAAAATAACTTTTGAAACGGGTGACAGTGGTAAACGAAATGATGTTATGGACAACGTCATTATTGATCTCCAAATCCTTGCACAAGTTCTCTCTGAAACTGTCTCTTGCTGTCTTTGTGGTGGTGAAGTTAACGTTTATGAGGATATTGGAGGTAGAATAGGTGTTGTGTCTAATTTAATTATTAAATGTCTAAAGTGCAAAAACGAAAAAGCATTTCATACTTCATCTAAGTGTTCAGGTAATGCATTGTATGAAACAAATGTGAGACTGTTATATGGCCTTAGATGCATTGGTAAAGGTGCAAGGGCTGGTAATGTTCTCTGCACTGTGTTGAATTTGCCAAAACCACCTTCTAGGTATACAAAATATGTAACAGCAATTGGGGATTCTGTAAATGCTGTGGCTAAAGATTCAATGATTGCGGCTACATCAGAAGCTGTTGAAGAAAATGAGGGTAATACAGACATTAGCATTGCTGTGGATGGATCCTGGCAAAAGCGTGGGTTTAGTTCTAAAAATGGTGTTACATCTGCAATAAGTATTGACACTGGAAAAGTTCTGGATTTTGAAGTGCTCAGTAAGTACTGCCAAGGTTGTACAGTTAACCAGAAGAACAGATCCCTTCATCAGAAGCAGTGTATCAAAAATTATGATGGCAAAAGTGGAGGAATGGAGGTAAACGGAGCAGTTAACATTTTCCAGCGTTCGCAGAAGGAGAGAGGTGTCAGATATGTGAATTACTTAGGTGATGGCGACAGCAAGGCTTACATTGAAGTACAAAAAAGTAAGCCATATGATGTTCCTATACAAAAACTTGAGTGTGTAGGACATGTCAAGAAAAGGATGGGAACACGTCTGCGAAACCTAAAAACCAAGCTAGGTAACACAAAACTTTCTGATGGCAAGACAATAAAATGGACTGGAAGATTAACAGATAAAGTAATTGATGAATTACAGGAATATTATGGGAAGGCCATTAGAGATAACTGTGACAATTTAGAGCAGATGAAAAGAGCTGTGTGGAAGAGACAGACTATGGGCCAGGGCAATTCTAGTGCATCACAGGCACTGAAATGTAAGTCTGTATAAGAATTTGTAATAAAAAAATTTTAAAACCCAATATCTCCGAACTACATTTTTTGCAATAAATGACCCTTTTTCTCAAAAAGTAGTGATGGTAGAGACATTAAATTTTCACAGCATTCCAAGTATGAGATACAACACATATGGAACTAGAATAATTAAAATATCCTGAGTTGTTTTGTTTTTATGTTCATTTATTTAAAAAATTCTGTCAAAAAAAATTAAGTGTTTGAAAAAAAACTATAACACGCCCCACAATACAAATCTAGTAATAATTCTAGTTCAGTGTACCTAGAAAGGTGCATTCAATAGTTATAGAAAATTGCAAGTTGGTGTCTTAAAAAGTTTCTGAGATAATGGGTCACAAAATAATTTAATAATTTAACATTGTCGGCATAGGAGGTACAATGTCCCCTTAAACCGTGTTCCAGAAGACTTTATAAAATTAAGTATGCCACAGAAGTATAAAAAACTCGGTTCTGAAACTAATATGTCTAGAAACCTGTGAAAAAGAAGGAAGGGAAATGATGGGCGAACTTTTGAGAGAGGCGAATGGTTAATCAGTTGATGTATGTTACTATGAAACATGATAATGGAAACATTAAAGTATCTCGAGAAGATAATTTCATTGTAGACTGTAATTGATGAGCGAAAATGAAGATTAACATTGAGCAAGAAGAAATTGAGGCTGAATTAAACCAGCCGAGTGACAAATGACCAAAAAAGAAGAATACACAGTGTGAAACGTTAACTTAGCATCCAGTTACATAAGAGAAATGTTTTGTATAGTTATAACATTCAAGATACAATGATATCAATAATTACAACACAACATTGGCAATTCGATGTGATGTTACTGGTTCGTTTCCCGGTCAGAACATCCAGATTCCAGTTTTCCAAATTTTTCCCGATATATATATAGTAAACAAGCACATCAAAATGTTTATTACATTTAGTAATAGTTGGCTTATCTAGCCCCAGAGTTGTGTAAAACTATAAATTATAGTTATCATTTAGAAATTGATAATTAACAAAGGCGAATTTAATTTTGATTTTATGAGGGAATGCAAATATGCTTTTTCCAAGAATCTCGATGATACTGGGAATACAGGAAAACTGTCACAATATGACATTTATTTAGTATCAATAGCCATTACAAATATGAGCGAATCGTCTTAAATCTAGAAATCGTTATAGTATGACGCATCTGATTTTAATGTCAAGGGAAAATGGCGACAATGCTTTAACTATGCACTTGTGAAACATCGAGATATTGATGCTCCTACAAGTGGACTTCCGGAATTCCTTCTAAAGAAAGACCATTGTATTAAACTAAACAGCCTGAGAACAGGCATCGCCAAATACAACGCCATGCTCTCTAAGTGGGGACTTCGGGATTCCCCTGTTTGTGACTGTGGAGCTCCTTCACAGACTGTGGAGCACATCTTCCCACGACCCGCGCATTTGCCGGACCCAAGAACGGGGCGTGGGGAGGGTCTTGCCTGTGCTAGCAGCGATGACGCGCCCCTATTCGTCTCCCAGTCGGTAAAGATCAAACGCACGGGAAGTTGAAACGACACTAGGGTAGGCGGCGAGCACTAGCCTGTGGCGCGTGCTGATCAGTACACTTCGGCTGATGTGGAGCGGTCTATAAAACCACGCGTCGTGGGAACGCACCTTAAGATATGTTCTCTAAGGAAGTACAATGGACCATCCCAAGATGTTACCAGTGCTACACCTTCCGTCTTAGCTTGGCTGCAAAAACTGGACATCGATTTGAGACTGCTACAAATGTTCTTTTCCTTTTACGTATTTATATTAGAGATGCCACGAATAGTGATTTTGCCGAATACCGAATATTCGGCCACGCTCTCAGCCGAAGTGCCGAATATTCGGCAGCCGAATGTTCGGCAAAAATGTGTACTGTGTAGCTTTCGCAAAAGAACTCACTGCCATTGCAGAAACATGGAATATTCCTCATAGCAAGATCCATTTATTTGTCCATAACAGTGGAGCCAACATGATAAAAGGTGTACGAGACGCAGAATTTGATTCTGCCATGTCCTTTAGTTTATTCATTGCCTGCAACGAGTTGTTGAGGAATCGCTAAAATCTCAAACGGATATAACGCAGATGGTAGCTGCTGCAAGATGAATTGCTACTCATTTTAACCACTCTGGTACTGCACAAGAAAAGTTGAAATTCATTCGCCAAGAACTTGACTTGCCAAACCGCAAACTAGTAGAAGATGTAAGCACTCGATGGAATTCCACATATTATTTAATGGAGAGATTATTAGAACAAAAGCGAGCTGTTTCTTTGAACATAACTGATCACGAGTGTTTAATCAATTTGACACCTTCTCAGTGGCAGCTAATGGAACACTGTATCAAGCTCCTGAAGCCGTTCGAGGAGATTACGAGAATAACCAGTTCAGGTATTTCCTGAAGTGATTCCACATATCGTCACATTGTTGAAATACCTGGGGAAGGAAGAAACTGCATATAGAACACCAAATTTATTGAGTATGAGAACTTCACTACAAGCTGAGCTTGAAACACGGTTCAACTTTGATGAAAATGAAAAGTATATGGTTGCCACTTTTCTTGACCCGCGTTTCAAAACAAGTTTTCTCGGATTGCTTCAAACGCAAAGATAAAAACAAAAAATTCTTTCAGAAGCTCTGAAAATTATTTGTGAATATTTTAGTAGTTGCGGTAATGATCCTCCTCCGCGTAGTAAGAAAAGATATATTAATGAAAATGATGAAACCACTGAAATACATGAAAGTTTCTGGAACTGTTTTGAGGAAGTTGCTACTGAAAATATTCAAAATGGTGATGATGTGGAGAAGAAAAGTGTTATTGCAAATAAGATTGATTTTTATGTGAAAAATGTTCGCCTACATCGGACGGCAGACCCTTACAAGTGGTGGTCAGCAAATGCTGAACAGTATCCAAGACTGACAAATTCGCTCGGACTTACTTATCGTCTCCTGGCAGTACGGTATATAGTGAGATGCTATTTTTAGAAGCAGATTTAGTTTATGAGGAAAAGCGCAACCGTTTGTTATCAAAAAATGCTGAAATTTTTTTTTCATACATCACAAATTACCACTGGTAGATTTTTAGTATTAAATGTAATAATTTGGAATTAAAATAAATACATTTTTGGGTAATATGTGAGTTTTCTTTTTTCATGATTTGTTATTCGGTATTCGGCCGAATAGTACGCAACATTCGGCCGAATACCGAATATGGAAAAAAGTGGCCGAATAGGCCGAATACCGAATAGTAGCCAAATATTCGTGGCATCTCTAATTTATATGTATAACATTAGTGCTTAGCCATGCAGAAAATAACTCAGTAGGTAGTTCTGAAGATGGAAGAATGTTTTTCTTATAACTGTAAGGAAAGTGTTGACTTATTTTTTAGAAATTAACTTTTCGTGAATCTTCTGAAAGAAATTTTCCCCTTATGTGATTCGAAATGAAAGAATTTTTCTCGTCTAATGTCCCTTGAAACAGAAAACTGGGTTTCAGTAGTTTGTTGATATTCTAATGTTGCATATATTACTTGCATAAACACTCTCCCATTCCCAAAACTGTTTGATATGGTTTTGAAACAGATGGGCTCTCAGTGATTTTGTTAATCACTTGTCTGCGGTTATTGGTGATGTGGTAGCGTTACCCCAAGCACAGCGTAACGGACCGTGTCGTGGCCTGGTCCCTGAGTGGATTACAAGCTAACTAGCTGCCTGACCCGCCTGGGGCGTCCGGCAGGCTTAATGCCCCGAGAAACCGCCTCCGCACATACATAACGCAGCCCCTATTGCCTTCCGGCATAACATCTCGCAGCGCTGGAGCAACGCCTAACTATACAGACTACTACTCTAGTATTGCCTCATGCAGTATATCACGTCTGCAGCAGAAAGTCACTTTCACACTACAATGTTCCCATCGTACGAACGATTATGCATAAAACTTAAGTTTTGATCTGCTTTGAGAAAATGTCATATTACCTCCATAGAAACCACTGCTTGAATATGGTGAACTGGTGTGGAACTCACATTCAGGAGTTGTAGGGGGATACAAAGGAGAACAGCTAGATTCGTTTGCGGAAATCACATCCCTGAGTATGGAGCATCTGAAAACACAACTTCGCCATACTTGATCACCGAGTCAGATTTAAGAATATATGCTTCATAATGGAGCGTCCATAAACTACGTGTCTAGGTCTCGGGGAAGGAGAGAAGTTGGCTGGGAAGCTAAGCTGGGCTACATGGTGGCGGGGGGGCGGGGGTGGTTCTGAGCCAGGCCACCTAGCTTTATATTCGGATTATTTGTCACAGTTAAAATGAGGTGCAGAACACACAACAGCATGTGAATATTTATTTCCGTCATCATTTATCTCCGTATGTAGTTTACGATAGTCTGACAAGAGAAAACAGTACAAAATGTATTCTGAAATCAATAGGGAAAAAAGCTACGTGCTACGTGGGGGAGGGTGGGGGAGAGTTGAGGCAAAAGCCACGTTGGTCTACGTAGGGTGAGGGAGGATTCACAGAAGGCCAAAATGGAGCTACGTTGATTATGGATCGGTGTTTCGAAATGGAATTCTATTTGTGAGCGTAAAAATATGGGTTGCGTGCTAGTTTCATAAAATTTCGTGAATAAAAACGAAAGTACACGATATGAGGTTCTTTAAAGTTTTGTGTGTGCCCAAAAGTCGTTTCAGAACAACTATTTAAAGTTTGCCTCCGTTCACTATCAATAAATATTCAATAATATCTGCTAACGATAGACTTACATTGGAGTAATCAACAATACTTCCGCTACTACTAAAAAACTTAATCGTATGCACAAGTGTGTTCAGACTAACAAAACATAATTGTGATCTGATGATGGAGCTGGGTTGGGAGTCATTGGAAGAAACAAGGCGCGGGTGTTAGGTCTGTTCAAGGCTTATAATCGCGATAATGCGTGGATGGATATTAATAGAAGGATTAGGAGTGGTACATGGAGGAGAAGAGATGACCATAATCACAAGCTGGCACTTGGAATTCAGGAGAAACGAAGAGGGAAAATTTTCTTTTGCAGGTTGGAAGTCATTTACTGCAATAAATTACCAAGGGAAACAAGGACAGTTTACTAAAAACACTGAAGGAGTTTCAGGACGCAATTCTAAAGGGCAAGGGTTGGTAGGTGATGAAAAATCATGGCATGAGAAGATGGGGGTGTAGGGACATTGCCACCGGAGCGTGGGTACTCTATTGCAATTAAAATTAATTTTAAAAAATTCCTATAATTATAAGAATGCCAATGGCTTAAGCAAACAAAATTTTGGTCTGTTTGCTCATTTGTACAATCGGCAAGACTCCCTGAAAATTCTCTCGGTCAACATTAACATTTCTTTTTGTTGAAGAAAGCATTAGTTTTCAGTTTTTATTCAATAATCTTTGTTCCAACTACTAACTGCGCAAAAAAAAAAAAAAAAAAAAATCAAGCGAGAGATCCGAAAATTAATTGATCTCCATTTCTGTTGAATAAACGTTGAAGTGTAATTAAAATTGTGCCTGTTGTACGTAATACATTTAATTGAAAATTTTATTTCACGAAATATTATGGTGAAAAATGCGATGAGAGAAAGATTTGATGAAAAAGTAAAACCAAACCTGGCGGGTTATCGACTTGAACGCGATCCCGCAGTGTATTAGCCGAGAGTAGTGTTTACCTAATCTCTCCGTTTGCCGATTTTTCTAATACGTTTCTAGTGTATAGCGTGTATGCTGTTTTTTTGTTCTTTCTTTCTTTTTTTCCCAAGCAAATATCAAATAAACTAATGCCCACACCATTAAACGACTAACATTTGTACACACACCAACCCGTCAAAGTAATCCACTTAAATAAAATGCGTTGAGCCTGGCAACTGGGCACCTCAATAGAACGGCAACCGTCAGCGAGTCTTTTTTTTTATTTTATTTTATGGCTTTAGCCAAAGGCTAATACAGCCAATAACATCATACAATATGTTCGAGTGAATTTTAAATTACACCTTTAGTATATTTAACATACAGGGAAATTATCTTGACCGATTTCTTACTCGGAACTGAGAGAGATTGCATCAGAGAAGTTATATCAGTTATATTCAGACCATCTTCTAGCAGTTGTTTCCTC
>JARYHS010001915.1:0-19364 GCA_031002005.1 Vandiemenella viatica | reverse complement strand
GGAATTCCAATCCTCATTACTTCTCTTTTATGGCCAGTGACAGAGGCTAGCGGCTACATCCTAATGGATGAGGTCCAAGTTATTCAGCTCCCTCTCATTGACCCTAGCCTGACCTTAAGACGAATCTGAGATATCTGGGAGACCTTTAAAGTCAAGCACATGGTAAACCCTACGTTTTTGATGAGATTTGTGGATAACTAAAAAATTCTTCTTCGGTGTTCAAATCATACGCACATGAAACAGACATTACAAAGGCAGGTGTAACGTGTTCTCTAAAACCTGCAACCACGTAACGGCTACAGACAGTTAAGAAATGAGCATTTCTCGGTGTGTCTTTGAAATCGAATCTTCATGCGTTTTCCATCGGACTGCATAGTAAAAGCACATTATTTCCAAGGCTAGTACCGTTTTGGATTTTGTCAGCATGAAAATATTGCTCAGGACGTCCCATTTTTTGACCAAATAGTTAATGAAGCCACCTGAATTCGTCTGACTAATTGCTTCAGCATAGACAGCAGCCTTTGCCTTAATGAATCCTAGAATCTCGATTCTTGCATGCGTTCGATTTTAGTAATTTTTTATTCTCCTTTGTATAATATGTTCTAAACATGAAGGGTAAATAAATTTAAATTGCCCCTTTCATAACATATTTGTCATATCAAGGAATATCACCGCCTGTAAGCAGTATATTTGTTTCTGGTTTCACGCCACGTCGAGGTAATTAAGGTAATTAAATGCTGAAAGTACTGCGGGCAAGGAATGGAGAGAAACTCGCCCATGAGCTTTGGAGGGAATCATCCTAGCATTCATCTGGAGTTATTTGGGGAAACCATGGAAACCAGTACCTGGATGGTCGGACGGGGATTCGAACCCGCGTCCTACCGATTACGAGACCAGAGTGCTACCGCTCACCCACCGCGGACGTGGAGTAAGCAGTAGAGCTTCTTTTCACAATACAAATAGTCTCCTTATAGTGTGTAATTTGATTCACTTTTTCCAATGTATTAACGTTTATAGAACGTAGTTATTCCCTCATTTAATTAATCATGACACTCAAGGAAAATGATTTACGGAACGTTATACGGCTGACAGGATTTGAACTTACCTCTATCATAAAGCGCTTTATCGATTTCCTGCAATGTGGCGATACTAAACCAATTAACCAATTGTGCAGAAATAGATAAAAATCTCAGGAGATTTTTTAGTCGGTTTTTATGCTGCAGCAAAAAAAAAAAAAGGTAATAAAAATCTTACATCTTTAAATCAAACCAAAGATGTTTCTTCAGAACTCACCCTGTGAAAGAATATTTTTCCTGAAATTTAGTGACTAAAGATGACTGAAAAAAGGTCATAGGATATGGAAGGATAAAGTGACAAATTTATTCACCGTAACAAATTGGGTGTAATTTGAACTGTATTAAAGTACAGAAGTTACGAAAAGTGTCTGAAAATTGCTTTCAGATATAATAACTGACATAAAATGTTGTGCATTTGTTGTTAACAATCGAAATTATTAATCTTTTGGGATGCTCAATAATTAACGTGTAACAAGTAATTGGTTATATTGTTGATTCATTAAGAATTATATGAAATTATTCACTTGCTCCAGACGGTTCTCAGCTGGGATCAAAGCAAACATGTCAAATCCAAATAATGCTGTTGTATTTCATGCTGTATTGAATGTAGCTAACACCGTTTGATGGGATGCTGCAGCACCTTTTTAGATACTTTTTCTACTGCTAATAAATACTAACTTAAGAACAGGAAAAAATGACAAATCTCCTGAGCCAGGTGGAATGAATTTGGAAATTATGAAATATTTTGGTGATAAAGTTGTAAAGCTTATAACAAAATTGTTCAATAAAATATTACATAGAGACCCAATACCTAAGGAAATGACATTAGGTTATATTACTACCATATTCAAGAAAGGGGAACACAAAGTATGTTCAAATTATAGTGGGATATCTGTTATGAATTCATTGATTAAAACTTTTGCTAAACTAATAAAAAGTAGATTAGAAACACAGTATAATACTTAAGAAGAACAATGTGGATTTACGGCAGGTAGGTCATGTACAGACCACATTTTCACGTTACGACAGATTCTGGAAAATACAATGAAAAATCAAAAAATATAGCATTAATTTTCATAGATTTAGAAAAAGCGTATGATATTGTCCCAAGAAAGATGTTATGGTAAGCATTACATATATCGCAAATAGATAACTGCTTAGTAAAAATAATACAACAAATGTACATAAATAACACATGCCAAATAAAAACTAGTCATGGATTATCACAAAAATTTAAAACAAGTAAAGGTCTGCTGCAAGGATGCCCTATGTCATCAACCCTATTTAAAATTTATATAGATGTTAGTTTGTGAACATGGTCTCAAAGGTGTAATAGAATGGGTTTAGAAATAATAGATGGAAAATATCTACATCATTTACTATTTGCTGATGATCAAGTCGTCATAGCATAAGATGGTGAGGATGCAAATTACATATGTAATCAACTGTCAAAAGAATATAAAAAATGGGGCTTGAAGATTAACTACAAAAAAACAGAATATCTTAATAATGATCTGGATGAATTGTAGATTGATGGAATAAAAATTAAAAAGGTAAATAATTTTTGCTATTTGGGGTCAATTTTAGAAATAGAAGGAAAATCGAATAGGGAAATTATTAAAAGAATTACTAATGGCCGGAAAGTAATCGGGATGCTAAATTTACTTCTATGGAGCAAGAGTGTTATGAATAGAACAAAAAGAATTATATTCAAATCATTATTTGAAAGTATAGTCTTATATGGATCAGAAAGCTGGACAATCAAACAAAAACATATCAAGAAGCTGAAAGCATTAGAAATGGATTTCTGGAGAAGATCAGCTAGAATATCAAGAAAAGAAAAAGTAAAGAATACCGAAATAATAAGGAAGTGAAAGAAGACATGTATGATGCTATAGAACGAAAAAGACTGGAATGGTATGGCCATGTAAGAAGGATGGAAGATACTAGGATACCAAAACTAGTACAGGAATGGGAAGTTAAAGGAAGGAGGAAAAGAGGACGGCCCGTGTTTACCTGGCTCCAAAGTGTACAAACAGCAATGAGAAGACTTGGTTGCAGAAGAGGAAGATATACATGATCGAAATATCTGGAGGAATATTTTGAGAAGATGAAGTCATGTTCCGAATTCTTTATTGTTGTGTTGGAGAAAAACCTATGTAGTGAGGAAAATCTCTCTTAATAATAAAAAATAATGAGAAATGTGATGTTATTTCCATGCTAATGGAACCTAAAATTAGTTGAAAGAAAATATTGCAGCGCTTAAAATATTAGCAGCAAGAAAATATTATTATTGTACTACTTCTTAAAAAGAGTTGAATAATTCTCGTTGAAAGGAAAGTGGAATATTGTAGAAGAGCTATTACGGTGTGTGATGCTACAACTTTTTTTCCCCGGGGGCACACTCCCGGTTGTTTCAAAGAAAGTTCGATGCTCCGGCTAAATTACCATGGTATACAGGGCACAAAAGAACCGCATCACAATGCTGTACAATTCTCATTAAATCTGAATTGAAATTAAGCTTCGTAAAAAAAAAAGCCTCAACTCGAATTTTCGCCATTTGAAATAGCATTATTCCTCAAGATTTTCGTTATGTGGAAGGTAAATAAACTGAAACAAGGATTAATATAACGTTTCAGAGTTTAATTTATTTTTAACCCTCTCTGGAAGAAGTATCTCTGACGTTGCATTGATGTAGTCAGCTTTGTTTGAAAATATACGTACATTTTCCAGACAGATTTACACGGTTCACTTTTCGTAATCACTCAGGATGAATCACTCGCAGTGATAGTGAAGGTGAATTCATCACAAATGAACCATTCAATTCACTTCAAGATGGCAACAAACAAACATTCGCGTATTTGAATGGATTTGATTTTCAGAAATCTTGCGTAAAGAATTAAAAGTTACATCGTGGAGAAAGTTAATTGAAAAAAATAGAAATTGGTGGACGAGAAATTGGATCTTGCGGCGTGGTAGAATGGGTATTGGAGGACAAAACTGCAATTAAAAACCATCTTCGAATGTTTAAATCACACAGATTTACTGTCAAAGAAACTCACCACTAATTACAAAACAGGACACTAATGAGAAAATGTCTTCAGGCTAAACCGAAGCTAGAAACTATTCTAACGTTTCTTGCAACTGCTTTGAAACACATACACTTTACTTACAAGCACAATTTACATCACATTTGTCTGGGTTTAAAACTTAAGTTAATTCACTAGAACACTTGGTTCGGATACTTTTAATTTTGTGCTTGATGTCTTCTGTCTTCAAAAGTGGGAAATTAAATCATTTAATTATGTCCTCTGTATCACTATCCCTCTTGTTTTTGTTTTTATAAGTTTCAAATTTTGTGTTCTATAAACACTTGTTATAATGAAAAGAACTTAAAAATGAAGAAATATTTCTTATTTCCATTTAAAAATCATATGTATTGAAAACAACAACAATCAGAAACAAAAAATTGCGACCAATCCAGAAATATGTTTCACTTCGATATTTTGACTGTTTACATGCGTCACTACTGATGATTCATCCGAGTGAAACGCCAAAAGTGAAAGAAAAGTTGAGCCCGAGCACACTTCTTTCATCCTTCATCTTGGATGATCACTCTGGATGATTCTCTGTTTACATGGTTTACTTTCCTTTCACTACGAGTGATTCATCTGGAGTTATTACGAAAAGTGAACCGTGTAAATCCGCCTTTAATTACATTTTTATTTCGTCCGACAAAGCGTATTAACGAGCGTGGTTGGTGAACGGTCAACGTTCGGACCTCTCATTCGGGGTGACGTGGGTTGGATTCACCGTACGGTCATCCAGATTTTGGTTTCCCCAAATAACTCCAGGCGAATGCCGGGATGGTTCTTTCAAAAGGCCATGTCCGAATTCCTCCAGTTCCTCGCTCCCAGGTCTTTCCCTCTTCTAATAACCTCGAAGTCGACGAGGCGTAAAGCCATAAGCAAATTTTTTTTAAAAACAACAACACACACACTATGTTTATCAAGTCGGTTCCCTCCAGGCTACATTTCGCTGTCGTGTTTAGATGGTATAGTCTGCCTAGTGGAGCGCTCACCGGTTGCTAAGGCCTGGTGTGTGAAAGAAGCTTGCTTTCTCCTCATTGTCAATATGGCGGAAACCACAAAAAATATTGTCGCTGTCTATACCAAAACTGACCTATCCCAGATTAACCGGAATTACAATTCCGTATATAGTTTCTTTTATACCATGTGTATACAATGGCGGCCAGTATTTTTTTGTTTTAAATTGCTGTACAAGTAACAATGGATATACAAATCCTACACATAGCCAATTACGAATTTTGAAGTATCAAAATGCTCCTCTACACTTACCCGCAACCTTATCGTCATGGAGTTTTGAGGTCATGGAAAGATTTTATTCAATGTGTACCCGCTTTACAGTAAATTACAGGAATTAATACGCAGGACTTATGTTGCTATTGAGCGTTTCACACAGAAATGTTTTGTTCGTTGTGTCTGTTAGTACACTAACATCTGTAATTTTGTTTTGAGGTAATGTTCCTCAATTTGTACTTTTTTAATGTACCGAAACTCGTCATGTTGCAGGTACATACATTGTTCATCCTAACTGAAAAAATTAGTGACATTCTCTATCATCTATGTTTATCCCATCCTTTCCTGAAGTGTCTGCAACAATGGAAGAAGCATGTAGTTTACTTAAAATTTTCCTTTTTTCCCTTTTTAAACCATTTTGAAACATTTCGACGACGTTGAGTACACGAATAGGAAATCCTTTCAGAATAATTCAAAGTTATTTGCCATTTGCGTTATAGCATTGACTTGTGCAGCTGTTTTGCTATAAACAAACAATGCAATCCAAGACATGTGTTGCAACCTTTCCCAGAAATAATTTTGATGATTTTCGTTGTAAGGTTACAATATGTAACTTTTTCTGACGGAGTAGAGAAACAAGAAATGAAAGTCGAACAGGGCTAAAATTTGAAATTGATTTTATTTTCACCAGTGAACAATGAAGGCAGGCGTATCAAATCGAGTGGATCAGTTGTCTGCAGCAAAAAGGCTCTAACTGTGGTCTCAACAGCCAATAATACAGTCACATTAGTTATCTATGCAATTGGAACGTTAATAGGTGTTTAATTGTGTCTGCTTCCAGAAATCAATTCCGAATAGCGATCCGAGAAATTACCAAGAGTGAGTATTTAGACGAAGGAATAAGTCACATAAACCACATCTTTTCCTGAGGAAATATAGATCACTTCGAGATAATCTTGACATCTCTTTCCCTGTGAGCGTGAACATATTGTTTTAATGTCTATAGAACATAATGATTAATTTTAAAGCAAGAATAATTGGATATTAAAATATAAATCGTGTTACGTATTGTTATGTTATTTGCGTCCATGGTTAAAATGCTACCTAAAATCAAATAGGGAAATAAAGTGATATTACAAAAGAAAGATATTAAAAAGTCTGTGATCATTTCATTATTTAAAATGCTTCAACGAAACCGTAACATATTTATTTATTTCATTTCAAATCTAATTCAAATAAACTACTTTAAATATGCATCAAATATTATGATTAAAGAAAAATTAGTGATTGCTAGTTGCACTGGTGTCTGGCTATAGGAAACGAGTTCAAATGTTGTTTATCTGTTAGGATGTTAGATGAAGGATCTTTGTTTTCTGAGAGAAGATGCAAGTCGTTTCAACGGATCTAACATAGTCGGTATTAGGGAATTGTGGTCATTCAAGCTGACAGAGAGAGTGGGATTCGCCCCAGGATGCGGTGTGGTCACTGCGGTCACAGATGTGGTTCAGTTGCGGCGTGATGAATCGACGTCCCGCAGATCAGACAATCTGCTGAGTGCAGGTAGGAACTGTCGGCAGGAAGACGCTCGTTGTTTGTTTGGTTTATCATAAAAGGCTCGAGGTTCCGCACATCAAATACCGTACTTGAAATCAAACCAAGTAGGACGAGAATCAGTATGGATGAAAAGAAATATGAGAGACCTGTTCCCCGTTCGGGACCCATACTCCCTACGTCCAGTACCGCCAGAAAGAAGATCGGATTGAGGTTATTGTTATAAAACATTTCTTTCCTCAATCATCCTGGTGTATCGTTTGGTTTGCCATCTTCTTGGTGTAATTGTAGTTCTCCCCAGGGGTCAATCAGTACCTTTGGTATATTGTATCCGTCGCCTGCAGTTTCATATCGACTGAGACGAATAACCATTACCCAATGGTCATTGTCTCAGCCGTTCTAATCAGCAGCAGAAAGCGTTCAGCGTTCTCCATAGTTCCAAACGCTTCGTAGACTGTGGGAATGCGCGTGGGAAGATATCATACGTACTATGTGCCTATCTTGACTTATGCTGCTGAAACGTGGACAATGAAAAAGTGGGACATCAGCAGAGTAGAAGCAAGTGAAATGAAGTTTTTAAGAGGTAGAATGGGAGTTACTAAAATGGACAGAATAAGGAATGAAGTTATTAGAAGCACCATAAAAGAGCAGCCCCTACAGGAAAGGGTAGAGAAGACCAGACTGAGATGGTATGGACATGTCAAGAGAATGGAGGCCTAGAGAATCCCAAGAAAAATCAATGAAATTAAGATGCATGGTAAACGGCCCTGGGGAAGACCAAGAGATGGATGGCTGAAAGGAGTGGAGGAAAGTGTATGGAAGAGAGGAGAGGACTGGAGCAAAGTGGTTACAGAGAGGTGGTGGGATGAAAGAAGCAAATGGAGAGGCTTGTGTATAAAACAGACCCGGCCAGAGGCTGGAAACTGTTGACGATGATGATGATGTTCTTAGTTTCGATGCAAGTTCAAACTTGCAATTCGTCGTTAGCAACCCTACATAGTTCATTGATACCCCTTACAGAACTCTAAATACAACAGAAACAAAAAACACAGTGTTACGATATAATGTAAACAAATTCTCCGTTTTACCATCTGTTTAGGCGGATGCGAAGGAGGAGGGAGATGAGGAGATACGATTTCATGAATAAGATGCGCACTTGCTGGTGTTCAGTCGGAATTCCCGTTTTGACTCTACTTAGTACACATTAAAAGAACCAGTCAGATATAAAGCTGTCCTTATCTCGCTGTCGTCCAGTATCGATAGTGAATGCGAAAGTAGAACCAAACGATTCGTTTAGAAATCTGTCATGGTAAATCACAGCTGTCGCTAAGTTGATGCTACATGCAGAAAAAGAATTAACATAGCTGCAAATTCAAAGGCCTGAACGAGCTAAGGATGCTTGGAATTGGAACGGGTACATTGCAATTCATCGGATGCTTTCAGAGGGTATGTACAGCTACTGCATCTCTTACTGGAACTGCAAATGATGCAGCATAAATGAGGCAGTACTTTGAATAAAAATACATTTGCTACGTCGATTGGGACTCACGTTTAAATGGAATTGGGTTACAAAACTTTGGTGAGACCATTGCTCGAATATGGTAGTGTAGTAGGAGACCCTCATTTTACGTATCAAATACAGGAGTTGGAGAGGGTGCAAAAAAGGGCTGCTAGATTTGTTTCTGGAAATTATCTCAGAATGCAATCAGTAAGAGATATGATAAAGTAGCTGAAATGAGATTCATTGCAAGACAGGAGTAGGATGAGGAGGGTCATGGGAGTGTACAGGGCATATACTGGAGATGAGGCATGGAAAGATATTGCAATAGGTATGAAAAGTAGTGCATGGAAGGAAAAGATGACCATCACACAAGCTGGCACTCGATTTCAGGCACAAGGGTGTGGGAAGATTCTCTTTTTTAGGTAAGGGTGTCAGGGATTGGAATGAGTTACCAAGAGAAATGATGAATAATTTACCGAAAACTTTGAAATAATTTAAAGATAAAATTTGTAGAGGGTAAATGTAGGTGGGTGCAGGATAGGGGGAAGATGGGTGTGTAGGGAAATTGCCACCGGAGCCTGTGCTCCATTGCAATTAAATTAAATTTTAAAAAATAAATTAAATTAATAAATAAAATAATTAAAAAACTGTAGCGTATTAAATCATGTAAACAACGTGCATTCGCTGTTTATTAATCTCTCTGACTACACAACGTAACTACAAGCTAACTACAGACATGGAGGAAAGAAATATATGGAGAGGAAATACCACTTATTCTGTGACGCCGCCTCTAAACTCTCGGCTGGTACTGCGCATGCGCGGCGGTGGCGGCGGCATATTACCTATCCATACAATTGCTATCCCGAAAACTAAGCGAGATATCGAAAAATTTTATTCTTTATTTTAGATTTTTTTCGTCGTGTTACATAAGAATCCATCATCAAATTTGACTTTGACCAATTGTTTCTTCTGAATTTCTACCAAAAACATCTCACATTTGAGACAGAATATCTCGAAAACTAAGCAGGATATCGAAACATTTTATTCTTATTTTTTTATATGTCTCATCGAGCTACATAATAATCTATCATCAGATTGCGGCGTCACGTTTATCCTAGAGTCCCTTTGAGGTTTTTGCTCATATTCTCATATACTGTATGGATAGGTAATATGGCGGCCACGCCTTTCCACTCCTCTTCCCCCGGCCTCACTTCAATGCGTGGTGAAGGTCCCTTGCGTCGTCTCCATATATTTCTTTACTCCATGGAAACAGAGATAATGCATCATTGCTAGTCCACAGATAAAACATAAGCTGTTAATCTCCAACGAACTCTAGTTAAAAAGTTTGCACAAACTTCTGTAAAAATTATTAGATACGTAAAATGCGAAAACATTATTCATTTGCTGAATCGTTTGAGGAACTGTAAATAGGAGAGATATATCATTTTTTCTCCAAGTATTATAAAGTTTGAAAAATCTAGATACTATAATCCTGTAAAAACTGAAATAAAATTAAAAGAAAAATCCCATTTAGTTTGGTTGGCCTTGAGCGTCTGTTTGCTAAAGATCTTCAAAGTTCAACTGTCTGTCATGAATGCGCAAAACAATCGGTGCGGTATTTGTGGTGGAGCTTAGTGTGTGTTCTTACCAGTGTTCCTGCTCACAGCGACCGCACGGCGCAGACGGCTTTGTGTGCGGGCAGCCCAGTAATGAGAGTTCCGGCGAGGGATGAGGCAGGGGGACAAATTTACCTACAGGGACGGGTCAATGGTGCGGCTACAGGCACTCTGTCGCCATGTTGGGAGCATCAGCTCAAAGGAACCATCTGTACACATTAAATACGCTCATGCAGAACTGACATGGAGTGCAGACGTTTAAAAAAAAAGGTTATACATCACCAACAAAGTATTAACAAAACTATGGCTTAACATACAAAACGGCATCACAGACAGTCAAGTTCTTTGAACATTAGCTTTATTTGAATTCCAAAACGAAATATTTTGTGATAGATAGTATACACAATAGTAAAAATGTATCGTGAAGTGCATATTAGATATTGTCAATTGATGAAATGCGAAATGGTGAAAAATTTAATAGGAGAGAGTATTGTCTCAATATCACCATCATTCCCTGAAAGAATTTCTACAACGTTACAAAGTTGATACCCAGTGGATTAATTTTCTGTAACATTTAATCCTAATTCTCGTTAACAATCAGTTTGTAGCATTTAATTGTCTTTCGTTGTCATGCGCCAGTTGTAATAATATTTGCACT
This sequence comes from Vandiemenella viatica, assembly GCA_031002005.1. Taxonomy (NCBI): domain Eukaryota; kingdom Metazoa; phylum Arthropoda; class Insecta; order Orthoptera; family Morabidae; genus Vandiemenella; species Vandiemenella viatica. The sequence continues at coordinate 8,643 of JARYHS010001915.1, read as the reverse complement.
GTGCAACATTCTAATTATAATTTCTTTCAGATGACGTCAGCTCTAGTTTTACTGTCAACACATCGCTGTTTGCAGTACTTGGCAGTCACATTACGTTTATAAGCTCTTCTTTCATTATGTGGAGATAATTAATTTCATTAGTACCTACGCCGCAGTAGTGCCAAATCTCATCTCATTTTAACAGCGTGTGACAGATTACTAAAGCTTTAATCGGCGTATATTACAGCAAAATATTCAAACTTTCAAACAATACTTTTATTTGAAGTATAGCACCCACTTTAAATATCCGTCATGGTTCTATGTAACTATTATGTCAATTATTCTTACCACTTCTGAATTATTTATTAATGTTTCCTTACACATCCATCATTGTTCCTACCTCTTTTAGGTATAATTTCTACTACTACTTGCTTCTAAGATACGGGTTAAATTCAAATTTCTGGCAGTTAATTCCTCGCGTTTACTGTAACAGTGACACAATATAGCGGAAACAAATCTACATCGAATATAAATACCTTGTAAACCCGTCAAAAATAAGGGTTTGATCACAGTCTGCTGTTATTTCATTTTCTGGCAGTTGCTTAACTAAATACATACAATTCTTATTGAAAAGCGCTCATAACCTCAAAATGAAAACAATGTTCTGGTAATTCATTTTTACACGCTTTATATTAGCTTGACTTGTATGTATGAATGTAACGGAATTTTACAACTCCATTTTGACCCACTTCCAGATGTCCGAGCTGTTTGAAATTTGGCACACATATTAAGAACCGGTGACAATACAATAATTTCATAGCTATATCCGGCTATTTTCATTACTTTGACAGTAACAACAGAAAAATTGTTGAATGTCGTGGAATTTTGTAATTTAATTTTAACCCAATTCCAGATGTTCGAACTGTTTGAAATTTTGCTCATGTATTGATAACTGATTACAATACAATAATTTCATAGCTATGTCTTGATATTCTGATTACGTTGACGGTAAAAACATAAAAATTTTGCACATGTTTTAAGAACCGTTGACAATACTGTAGTCTCTTAGCAGCGTCCTGCTATTCTCGTTGCTCTGATGGTAACAATAGAAAAATGGTTGCATGTAATGGAATCTTTCATTTTTCAGTGTTTACCCGCTCTCTGACGTCCGAATCGTTTGCACACTTATTAAGAACCGATAAAAATTCAATAATTTCACTCTTACCACGTTGTCAGAAACAACTTTAAAGTGGTTGAAGGTAATGGAAAATTTCATTTCAATTTTCACCCACTTCAGAAAGTCCGAATTGTCTGAAACTTTGTACTTGCATTAAGAACCGATGACAATCCAATAATTTTATATCTATGTCTTGGTAATCTCATTACATTGACACTAAAAACACTAAAGTGATTTAACCATCTTATGAAAGATGTGGCTCATTTTCACCCACTTTCCAAATCGTCTTTGTGGACTAGTTGGTTAAGGCGCGTGACTGGCGAGCAGACATTACCTGCTCGAATCCAGATTTCTGTTCGCATTTTGCGCTTATTATAAATGGAAAAGATTAGGATAACCCATGGTTAGGACTTCAAGTTAAACTACACGTATCCTTTACTTGATGGGATTACTGAGTTATGCAAATGCAGCCGGGACATTAGTGCACAGGTGCGATTCGAGAAATCTTCGTCAATTGGTGGCCACACCCTTCGAAGATTTCCCGCCCAATATAGCCATCATCATCATCATCGTTCTCCAGTTTCCCGGGTGTGATTTACGAGCCTTGGTTGCTGTAGATGATCGTCTTCCGCTGTCGCCTATCCAGAAAGGTTTCTCTGTCTGCAGTCGCTTAACGTGATGCTGATTAGTAAGTATTCGAAATATTACTTCTTACTATTATAGAAAATTAACTTTAGTGTTAAAAAAGCATGGGGTGCGCTCTACATAACTTTTGACAGTGACTCTGTCCTTACAAACAGCCAACGACAAAAAATATGAGACAACTGAAATAGCACCCCAGGCTTTTTTACATTAAAGTTAATTTTGTAATCAGTGACTTTTTTCTTTAAGCTTGTTCAAAAAAATAATTTAACCTGAATTGTGGGACGTCCTATCACCGTTAAACAAAATGTTTATATTTAAATATTATTTTTAACCATTTAGTTCACATTACTACGAAAGAGTGATTTTAGTTTTTTTAAACTACAATTTATTTGGTGGTTGGTTGACTGTATCAAACTGTTATTAAATAACTCCCATAACCTCAATTTTGCAGTAACATCTCTGGTCGCGATTAGTTCGATAATGCGAATGAAACAGTGACCAAAGTAGCCGATTATGTAGATAGATTTTTCACACAAAATACCAACCATTGAGTATTGATACAAACAGGTCTGCTTTACATTACATACCACAGAGAGAGGAAGACAGAGAGAAGGTAGAGAGAGACTTTCTTGTAGGTGGTCAAATATTGAAGTGATGGCTGTGATAATGCACATAGGTTGCGTTGAGAGTACAGTGAGGCACTATATCCTCCGCCAAACTGTAGGACCATCGCATAGTGTTAACGATATAGGGTGGTTAACGATATATATTATCACCTGCCAATAGATACCCCAAGTAGCTTCGCTAATATCCGATATATCAACATGAGCTCTCCTTTCTACTTTGCTTCATGGATTTTTACACCAGCTCGCCAGAAGAAAAACTCAACTTTCCTCTCTAGTGGTTAGCATTTCCGTTCCTGGAAATTGATCTAAAGAAATGCTTTTTATGGATAAAGTAAATGCTAAGAGTGCCTGTTCTGTTCTATCTGGTGATTTTCATTTCCAATTTTTATCTCTCTTCCACTTCTCCATTATGAGGGTTTTTACATCAATGTTAATTTTTCTTCTATGCGCCTTAATATAATTCATTATTATATAATTAGCGTACTGTTTTTAAAAACTTGCTATGTTAACGTTCATGTACCTCCCACTTCCAAAGCACCATTACAACTCCTGATGTCGATTACCTTACGCCGATTAGATTTGTCAATAAAAAGAATTGGCCACGTGGTGTCGAGAGAAACATATTGAGAACCTGTCCTCTTCATTTAAGTTTCATTGATAAATTACCAGGAAATTCACTCAAATTAATTGTCATTTAATTCTTTAATCTACATGACAGTACTATGTATACGGCTCACATTAGATGCATAGAAATCCTTAGGGCCTGAATAAATTTTTAAAAACAAGGCAGGAAATAACGAAAGGTATGAAAGAGTGCCAGCTACTTTCAGGTGTGTGAGAGGAATAACAAGCAGCAGACTGATAGCACTGATGTGCAAAGGAATTGCGTGCATTTTATAGGATTCGCTATGTTCCAACTCTGACGTGGGATTCCCGAGCATGGGTTTGGGAGTAAAATGATACAGTTAATCATTGAACCAGGACCATAGCTTTGAAAATACAGGGGAATGTAAATAAAACAATTGGAATGCACGATTTGCAAAACAATGTTGTGATAAAAGCAGGAAAAGAGAAGCTTGTGGAAGAGATTTCAGCGATTTGGAGACATGAAGGCCATAATTTCAGAAACGGCGTCGGATGGAACTGGATGGATAAACTCTTCGATCAGGATCAAGACATAAATATGTTAAGAAAGTACCGGAAAGTGAACTACGGACCAATAGATATAATACTAGTGAACGATTAAGACTTCCTTTCTTTAAAATAAAAAGTGGCATTATGTCGGCATTGGACACAAAGCTAATTCAAGCACATGTAGGACCCATCTGAAAATTGTCGCAGAATGCAGTCAGTAGTAATTAAGATGAAAGAGCTGGAATGGGATTCATTGGAAGGCAGGAGGATGGTGGAGAGGGTCATGGGAGTGTACAAGTCTTATATTGGTGATGAGGCATGTAAAGTTATTGGTGTAAGAATTGAAAGTAATGCATGGAAGGGAGAGGATGACCATGATCACAAGCTGGCACTCGATTTCAGGCACAAGGATGTAGGAAGATTCCCTTTTTTTGGGTAAGAGTGTCAGGGATTGAAATAAGTTACCAAGAGAATTGATGAATAATTTACCAAAAACGTTGAAAGAATTTAAAGCTAAAATTTGCAGAGGGCAGATGTAGGTGGGTGCAGGAAAATGAAAAGATGGGTGTGTAGGGAAATTGCCACCGGGGCGTGAGCTCCATCGCAGTTTAATTAAATATTATATTATCATCTCCACGTGTGTTTTGTTTGTTTCTAAATATTTATCATCAGCAGAGTACATTTTATACTTCAAGTGTATATCGATTCGTAAACTGTACATTGTTTCCCAATTCTGTTTACGATCCTTGCGAAAACCAGGAAGTACACAAAACTTAATTAAAATCGCCAATACCTGTGGCCGGAATCAAAGCGACGGCCCTTGATACTCGAAGCTATCCCCTTCGTTTGCCATGTTGGCAGACGATTATTCGAAGAACAGAAGACTTTGCAGGGCCTTGTGTCCAGAGAGTCACGATCAGTGTTTGGAAATTCTCTCCGGTTATCATGATTCGACCTCAAGGAAAAATAAAAACAGTGTTCCGCTCGAGAACTAGATCGTTTCTATGCTTGTAATGAGGGACGCGGTGAGACTAATGAGGCAAGATAAAAGCTGCGTTGGCGCCAGCAATCAGCGGCCCAGCTGTCGCCTGGACTCTGCCCTCGGTTCTAATCAATCGATCTCGGTGGTGTGGATAGGACCTGCTCTAATGGAGCAGCCAGCGCGCTGTGATGGCTCGTTACGGCCCTGATTGCCGATTACACGCACCCGGCTTTCGCAGGAATTAAAAGGGGTCTACCTTCAAGTCAGCGATCTATTCAGCGTGTGTCTGTTACTCTACACCCTGAAAACTTAGGTTCAAGACTTTTGGCATACAACTCATTTAGTAAATAGATTGATCTTGCAATATTTTGAAATCTACAAACTAAAAATAATGTGACGTAAAGGTATTATAGAACTTGTCGCACCTAGAAGGCAGCTCAGAAGTATTTTTAGTTCCTTGTTGTAGACATGATCATCCCATAGTTACCGAAAAAATTTTTGTTTAGACTTTATGGCTAATCAATGTCATTAGAGCCTGAGAGAATTGGGATCAAGGAACGAGAAGGAATGCAGCCACGGTTTTTGGAAGGTACCAACCCATCAATTACCTAGAGTGATTTCGGTGACGTCACGTTGGGACAGGGATTTATATCAGCACTTCGCTCAAATGCCAGGTCCGAACATCAACTGTTCACCCACCAGAATCAGTATTAGTGAAACTGTCTCTCCAGATCTTGCAAACAGTAGCCGCCGTCCCTGTTGGATCCATGTACGGCAGGCGACAAGTCTGGAGAACTGCTGGGACCAAGAAAGGTATCAGAAGCTCTTAAGCAGACCTCGTAAATCTGTCTGGATTAGGCCGGCGATACGCTGTTACAACATGATCCGTCAAAGTCACATAATAAAGGAATGCACATCAGACTATAGACTCTTTCGTAAAGGTGTTTCGTCAATAGTCCTTTCTTGACTAACAGGAGAGTCTCATAGGAGATACGTACCTCCATCTTAGGTGGAGTGTGTCTCTCAACAATGAAGAAATGATGTCTCCGCAATTAAATAGTCGCCCATACGAGCTTACGGTGGTCATCCAGATCCGAAAGAAGACGCGAAGAAGTAATCGATTTTGGAGCTTGAATTTAAGACAGCGGTAATCTCAGAAATGTGCATCTTTCTGGATGGTGGACAGAGACATCTTCGGTTGATTCAGCGCCTTTTGGACGAGTTAAGCGACGCTTACTTCTGGTGGTCTTTTTGTGAATACTAGATCCATCCTCCAGTGTTCACATTGCTACCAACACCTTCTCACGGTATGGCTAACGGAGCATTTTAACGAAACATCATCCGGACGTCGTCTCTCAAATTCTTTAAGGTATTGATACGTATGTGCTAGACGTGCTACCTACTGATTGATACTCCCTGTATACTATACACGGTTTCATTCTGCCCTCGTTCACATTGCCACGATCAGAGCGTAAATAAATTCAACTGGGATATTTCCTGCGATTTGTGTAGCAACGTTTTTGATAGTTTATTCCGGGTTCATTTTTATGGCATTCTGTGTACGAATTGTGGCCAGTTGGTGAAGGATATAATCCCGCATTTGTAGATTTCAAAAACATTTATTAGTTACTCATAAGGTTTACATATTGGGGCGCAGTTAATATGAATACAAAATTTACCAAAAATTCAACAAGCAATGTGACATTGACAACTAACAATGTACTGAAAATGTTAGTACCGTTTTCACCTATCAAATTAACATGTTATAAACACAGAATGATCAGTACTAAATGACTTTGCGTTACGTGGATTAAACAAGCGTGGAATAAAATGGTGCCAGAATGCTTCAGAGCTTATATTGACAAAATAAAATGATTGAAAGTTATAAAGGATATGGTCTGTCTTTCAACATCATTAACACTATCGGCTTTAAAATCTTAGTTCAGTTAATGTTTGGAGGAGAGGATCTTAATTGTGCAAATCTCCTTGCCAATGATTACTAAAGGGTATGAACTCAATCAACCGTAAGTGCATTCGTTATCTTTGTTCATAGGAAAGCGTTACCATTTCAAAATGAGATGAGTTGCACAGGAGAAGGCGGGTTACGATGTAGCAGGACTTTGAATCAATTGAAGCCAGCAAGTCGCTTGAAAATAATTGTGTATATACAAAGTCAAACATCATATTGTCCGCTAACGTTAGACTGCCAGTAAACCAGTTTGTAATTTAATCAGAAGACGGCTGCCCTCTTCATAAGCTGGCAACATAAGACCCCCTCTTCCAATCATCATTCTTGCAGCTTGCTCGTCTTTCTCACTCCATATTCACAAAAGGTCCCCCCCCCCCCCACACACACACACACGCTCTCAGCACTACTCGGTGACATGGGAAACACAATTCACAGCATTTTAGGTCATATATGATATTTTCAATGTTTTTCATTGGCTCGCAATTTTTCGCACTCTGAAATAGTAGGTATATCTTCACGATTCTTAGGGGTTTCCCGATTTTGAAATCTTCCCAGCCGTTCGGAGTCAGTGTCGCAACCACTAACTTATAGTTCTCCGGGAATGCACGGTTGCAGGGACCAGCGCAGCGGAGCCCTCGCCTGTGTTTATTCGGGAGTGGCTGCCTCTTGTGCTGGATAGGCAAGTCTACTGAACTCCCCTACTCGCCCAGTGAGCTATCGCCTTGGGATTGTACACACCGACGAATACATTGCATAAAATACTCAATTACTAGTATTTTTAATGAATTAGGCGACACATTTAGGTCATCTTACTACGTACTTCAAGGGAATCCCAAGCAGCCGAGACACCTCCAATCAGCAGTTACCCGTTTTTGCAATTAACCATTCAAAGTGTAGTGTCTGTATGGAATGCCAGTTAGCTTGAATTTGTAGACAATTATATTTACATTGCTGCTGGGACCGGGAACAGTTCAGAATATTGCGTTCCTTCCAGTTGATAGCACCCTTGCTTTGAGAAAATTTCGTATGAGTGATAAACAGGTATTAGTCCTGGTATTATATACTTTTGGTATAGCATTTATTTTATGTTAAAGTGTATGTCAAATGGCAGTAAGTGAGGATTTTACTTCGATTAAAATTTCGTAGTTTGCTATATTCAGCATCCAACATATCAAACGGATCGCTCAGTAGAATTAACTCTATTAAGTAGCAATAACAGAAGCGAATGCGCGACAAATAGAAAAACTGTCAATTGGGGGCACAACCCTTCGGGAATATCCCGGCCAATAATTCCATATGAAATTGCTATTATTATTATTTACTTTCAATAAAATAAATCTTACTTTAAAATTTCATCACACTCAGGTACTAAGCGGAATGAGGAAGCTGTGGCATACGTATGGACGGACATGGCGAAAATGTAAGGGTTCTATTTTTAACAAACTGGCTACTGAACTCAAAAACCATAATTCCTGTTCCATTCCTCTAGAAAATTTCTTCTAAATTTCACAGTCTAAATGCAAAGCCTGAAAGCCCTAAAGATTCCGTGTTGGATAGTGAATTGATCAAATAGTCTAAATGCTATTTTCAAAGCAAGGTCTACACTAACCTATTGAGATTCTAACACTGCTTGCATGGTATTTGTTTTTAACATTACAACTTGCTATCTTCACTTGCTGATAATGATACGGTTATTATTTTTGAAGGTAACTGTTCGGATTTCTTTTTACATACTACACATTAGTTCGGGAAAAGAAGTAACAGACGTACTACTCCGCGAGGTGAATGAAATCAGTTCTGGGATTTGATAAAACCTTCCGCGTAATGTCTACCCACATTAACCGCATGAGTTGCCGTCAAGTCTGAAATGGAAATAGGACCTAGTTTGTGCAAACTTCTTGAACATTTTACACACGTAGTCTACTTTCAAACGAAAAAGGAGCTATTTCAAGCGTGAACACTGATAATTTGCTGGGAGAAACTGTTTAATTAAAAAGTTGTGCCCTCGTTCCGCCGCTTGTCACAAAAGTTTAGCCCTGCAGTAATAGCAATCGCCCTCTTGCAGTTTCCTTCTGCACCTTCATTACCTGCTGACGAGTATTCCGCTCACGAAGTTGGGGTTAGATGTAGG